>MCFE01000263.1:0-108381 GCA_002104905.1 Basidiobolus meristosporus CBS 931.73 | reverse complement strand
CAATTCTCTGGAGCTGAGCTAGGATCCTTGAGAGCCTCTGACCACCCAGCCTGGTCCCTTTCTATGCAACCAGTTGTGAAGAAGAAGCTGCCAAAACTTACTGTGCTCACCCACAAAGCTACCAAGAATCAGAAGAAAGACTTTGGGAACTACTTGAAGCTTGCCAGTTTGCTACTTTCTCTGCCAGATGATCTCAACTATGCCTGGCTCTTTGTGAAGCATCTAATTCTGGTGTCTGCCTCCCTCTCACTGCCATGCAAGACTACTGCTGTTACCTCAAGAAAATGGGAATCCATTGTTTCAGCCCTGCAACAAAGCTACCTGAGTTTCCCTAACCCAAAAACAGAGAAACTCCTCTTGACAGCAATACACCACTCCAAGGCAATTCACCACACTCTGCATGCTCAGCTCTGGGATCATATTATGAGTTCTTTGCCTCTGCAATCTTCCAACTCTATAACAAGAACAGTATCAAGACTCTACGGGGCAATGAGGCCCTCTTCCAGGAGGTTACCTTCAACAGAACAGCTGGCTAACATCTTCTCTACAAAGCAGTACTCAACTCCTGGCTTTCATCCTGACTTCAAGACTCTGCCCATCCCACTTGCACTTGATCAAAGGAGAATCCATAATGTGCTCAAGAGGCTTCCCAACTCTACTGCTCCAGGTGTGGACACAATCTCTTATGAGCTTCTGAAGACTAGTACCAAGGCCATGTCTGCACTTCTGCTTCCACTGTTTCAGCAATGCTCAGCCCAGCTTTCTACTCCTGAGGAATGGTCCTTTGCAAATGTTCTGCCACTGTACAAGGGTAAAGGAAAGCACCTGGATCCTAGCTCCTACAGGCTAATATCTCTGCTGCCCACCTGCAGAAAGGTGTTTGAGCTTCTGCTTGCTCAGGAGCTCTACTCTGACTCCCTCAAGTTTCATCCTGCACAGTTTGGCTTTGTTCCTGGCCTCTCCTTGGAATATGCAGTCATACTTAGCCAAGATCACTCTCTCCAGTGCAAGTATCCCTCTGTTCTGTTTGACATTACTAAGGCCTTTGATTCAGTTGACAGAAATCTGCTTTGGTACAAGTTGCAATGCTTCTCCAGTACCTCTCTCACCCTCCTTGTCAGGTCTCTGTTTCTGGATCCACAAGCAAGAATTCTGCACCCATGTGAGCAATCAGCTGTGTTCTCAGTTCCTAATGGAGTGGTTCAAGGCTCTGTGCTTGGTCCTATACTGTTTGCCATCTTCCTGAATGATTTCCCAAGACTCTCAGCTGACTGCCTGGTTACTCTCTTTGCTGATGACATCAGAATATCCTCCTCCAATGTGCAACAAGACTCCCAGACCATCCACCAGTATCTGCAGAAGAATAATCTCCAGCTTTCCATTGCAAAGACAGTACCTTTGGGCTCTCCCATCAGCTTGGAGAGCTCCACTCTACCTGCTCAGGTTTCTGCTACATATCTTGGCTTTCCTTTCCTTCCTACTGGACTAGACTCTGGAGCACACCTGAAGAAGAGAATTATCCTGGCAAGACAGGCACTCCACAAGCTACTGGCTGTTACTCCTCCTACAACTTCAGCTCCCAGCTGCCTCCTTCTACTCAAGCAGTTTGTCTTCCCTGTCCTGGAACTTGGCTTACCACTTCTCTCTCTTACTTCTAGAGACTGCACTAAGCTTGACAAGTTTGCAGTATGGTGCATTACCTCTTTGGTGCCTCATTTGCCTGAATGCCCCTACAGACATGCTATTCTTGGTGCTTTTGGGTTTATGCCCTATAAGATCAGACTTCTCTACCTTAGAACCAGATTATACCTCAGACTTCACAACTGCAACAACCCACTGATTAAGGCCTGGAAGAGAACACACCACACAACACCTGACTCCTGCTGGAGAGCTATACTTGGAGATCCTGAAGTCAAGAAGTTTGCTCACTATATTCTGCAGTCAGAAAAACCCAAGCTGGCCTACCTGAAGTACTTGACAGACCTTTGGCAGCAATATCTGCAGCAGCACACTCCCTTTATGATGAATATCAATCCTTATCACATTCCCCTCATTAATGTTGTTCACAAGGCATTCTTACCTCTCTTGCTACCCCCCTTCCCACTGAACAGTGTCTTGAGCACTGAAGAACTATCATCACTTCTTATTAACTTACCTACAAATTCCCCTCAGCTACACACTCTTATATCAAAGCTACAACAGTAGCGCTGGCTTCTTTGTTTCAACTGAAATAAATATTTCACCTGTTGGTGACTGTCTCCCCCCTAACCCTAACCCTCCTAAAGATGTGGGAGAGGAAGCCTTACAATACCAAAGCAAAGAAGCTAATCAAGTCCAGGGATGTGTTGTTTGATGAAAATCCAAAATTTTCACAAAAAATGACAACATATGATGACAAAAATGTGATCTCAAATCCACCAATTGTCAGGACTGAATCAGAGCAAAAAAATGAAAACCTTTTCACTCTAGAGGACTCTACAACCATGGTTCAGCCAGAATCAGTGCCCAGGAATATCCCAGAAGTGATCATTCCAGTATCAAATGCCTGGAGATCCAATTGGACAAGAAATAACCCAAATTACTATATCAATGAGGGTACAAACTTAGCCTATGCCCATTCAGTCCATATTGATGAGCCCCAGACTGTAAAAGAAGCCCTAAATAGCCCTCAGACAAAGTTTTGGAGATCTGCAATGACTGAGGAATATCAGGCCCTGATGGAAAATCAAACTTGGGTCTTAGTCAAATTACCAATCAACCAAAAATCAATTGGATGCAGATGGGTCTTCAAGACAAAATACAAGGCTGATGTTACAATTGAAAGATACAAAGCAGGACTTTTAGCCAAAGGATACTCTCAAACAAAAGGACTTGACTATACTGAGACCTTTGCACTGGTAGCCAAGTTTAATTCCATCAGATTAATACTGGCTATTACAGCCAAATATAAGTTTTTTATTCATCAAATGGATGTAAAAACTGCATTTTTGAATGGAGAACTTGATGAGGATATATATATGGACCAGCCTGATTGGTTTGTTGACCAAGATAACCCCCATTTGGTCTGCAAGCTTAAAAAGTCACTATATGGTCTCAAACAATCACCAAGAGCCTGTAATTGCAAGATAGATTCTTATTTGGAATCTTTGAGTTTCAAAAGGAGTAATGCTGACTATAGTATATACTATAAGCCACATAGAGCAAATCCAATTTTATTAGCTCTATATGTGGATGATCTTATTATAGCCATCAATAACCTAGAAACATTGGAAGAGACTAAATCCAGCCTATCTAAGGAGTTCAAGATGTCCAATTTAGGAGAACTTCATTACTACCTAGGGATTAAGTTCTCCATAGACAGAAGTACTCAGACTATCACTCTAAGCCAATCCAAGTATATTCAAGATATACTACAGATGTACAAAATGGAAGACTGTAAACCGGCAGCTACCCTGATGGACACAAACCTTAACTTGGTCAACACTCAACCAAATCAAGAGAGCTTAGTGCCATCTGAAAGCCCTGACTTTCCTTATCAATCTATGGTCAGCAGTCTGATGTATATCATGCTTGGAACACGTCCAGATATCTCATATTCAGTGGGAGTTGTCAGCCAACATAATCAGAACTATGGATCTGATCATATTGCAGCAGTTAAGCAGATTTTTAGATACCTAAAAGGAACTGCTGATATCTGCTTAAGATACACTTATAAGGACTCAGAACAGAATCTTGTGGGATACTCTGATGTGGATTGGGGACAAAATTTGGAAAACAAAAGATCCACCACAGGATACACCTTTCTCTACTGTAAAGGAGCAATTTTGTGGAATTCAAGAAAGCAACCAACCATAGCACTTTCTACCACAGAGGCAGAGTACATGGCAGCCTGTGAAGCTACAAAAGAAGCAATGTAGTTAAGAAAGCTTTTTACAGATTTAGGCCTATGTCAAAAAACACCTATTACTTTATTTCAAGATAATCAAGGATGTATACAATCAGGTAGAAATCCAACTTTTCATGCTAGAACCAAGCACATAGATATTAGACATCATTTCATATGTGAAGCTATGGAGAATAACTTAGTTAGCTTAGTTTACTGTTATACAGATGAAATGATTGCAGACATATTTGCCAAACCATCAGCTAGAGACAAGTTTGAACATCTTAGGTCAAAATTAGGACTAGTCAGTATGAACATTTAGCTGAGTGGGAGTGTTGTAAAAATTTGTATGTCCACCTAAATATTCACATAACTTAGTTACTTAGATCATTACCTTCATATCCTAGAGAATACTGACAAATTCCTTGTTGGGATTTACTTAGAATATTCTCACCAAAATACCAGGTACCCAGAACATGAAAATTCTCAAAGCTGTTCAAACAGCCCCAAACTTTGCACACATGTACTTGGGACCTTCCTTAACCCATTCTACGTGTTTATTGTAACAAGACTATGTCACAGTATTTATATCACTATTACATTCAATAAATCATTAAGTGAAAACCACATAATCTACTTGTTCTCCAATTGCTTCCAATATCTCCAAGACTCTTACAACAGCTTGTGCTTAGAGCATGTTATAAGAGTTGGGAAACATTAGAAGTGATTTGGAGAATAAGCTGATTGTGTGGTTTTTGCTTTATAACTAATCAAATGTAATAGTGATATAAATACTGTTACATGGTCTTGTTACAATAAACATGTAAAATATGCTTAACAAGGTCCCACTAACTTATGTGTAAAGCTTGGGGTTCTTTGGTCAACTTAGCAATTTTCCATGTCCTGGGTACCTGATATTTTGGTGAAGTATTTGAAGTAAATATAGATGATTGCCATTTCTGCACACATGCTCTTGGGACTCTAAAATATACAAACCAAGTCTACCTAATGGGGCTTGCCATCCTGCCCCCAAATTTTACACTTAACAATGTTGGAGCATAGTAAATGAGTCTAACTAGGAGGGCCAGTCACGTAGTATTTGTGTTACACATACCAGATTAGGACATTCGCAACATTGGCATCATAACACGGCAGCCCTCACACAAACAATTAATTCATGCCCTAAACTAGAAGTTTACTACAAGCTTAGGGGCGATTGGTGGATTAGTACGAAATTGAAATTAAATTTATACTTCTGATCGAAGAAAGCAGCACAAACTATGCATTCACATTATTGCACATCTTTGTTGTTGATCTACGTATTACTTCGAGCAATGAATGTTTAGCAACACAAATGTATAGCGCCGTTTACATTGCGCTAGTTGAGTTAGGGTCGCGGAATAAAGAACAAAGCCTCATACTTTGCTCACATCTACCGGCCATAACCTCAAGAAAAAAATATTGATGCTTTGAAACCATCGAATGGCAATTTATTTATACTCTAGAGATACATGAAGCAATTTTGAATGATGGCTGAATGAATTAAAGAAGGAACATAGATAACAAAATTTATAATTCATCGTGCTCAGGGACCTCCTCATTACTACCAGCTTCACCATAAAGCTTGCTAGTGATGGGGTTGACAATGGCCTCGACTTCGGCCTTTTGCTCTTCAATATCCTCCTTGGTGGCAGAAGCAGCGTTCTCCTCAAGCCACTCAGTCTTCTCCTTGACTACCTTGAGGATCTCCTCCTTGTCTTCAGCGGAGATCTTGCCACCAAGTTGAGATTCATCAGAAACTTGGTTCTTCAAGGTGTACAAGAAGTTCTCGAACAAGTTCTTGGCTTCAATGCGTTCCTTCAAAGCCTTGTCTTCTTCGGCGAATTCCTCAGCCTCACGAACCATACGTTCGATTTCCTCCTCAGAGAGACGAGACTTGTCATTGGAGATGGTGATGGATTCGGACTTTCCGGTTCCCTTATCAGCGGCAGACACCTTGAGAATACCGTTGGCGTCGAGCTCAAAGGTAACTTCGATTTGAGGAACGCCACGAGGGGCAGGTGGGATACCGGTCAATTCAAATTTGCCGAGATGGTTGTTATCCTTGGTCAAAGGACGTTCACCTTCGAAAACTTGGATGAGGACAGTAGGTTGGTTGTCAACGGCAGTGGAGAAGATTTGGGTCTTCTTGGTAGGAACAGCAGTGTTACGGGGGATCAATTTGGTCATGACTCCACCAGTAGTTTCGATACCGAGGGTAAGAGGGTTAACATCCAAGACCAACAAATCTTCGCTACCAGCCTCTCCGGACAAGATACCAGCTTGGACAGCAGCACCAAAAGCGACAGCTTCATCAGGGTTAATGCCCTTGGAGGCCTTCTTTCCATCGAAGAAATCTTCGAGGAGCTTGACAACCTTGGGAATACGAGTGGAACCACCAACAAGAACAACATCGTGGATATCGCTCTTGGAGAGATCGGCGTCCTTGAGGACTTGTTCAACAGGCTTGATGGTCTTCTTGAAAAGATCGTTGTTCAATTCCTCGAACTTGGCGCGAGTAAGAGTCTCAGAGAAATCTTCACCATCATGGAAAGCTTCGATTTCGACACGGACAGACATTTGGGAAGAAAGGGTGCGCTTGGCCTTCTCAACCTCACGCTTGAGCTTACCCATAGCCTTGAGGTCCTTGGTAACATCCTTCTTGGTCTTCTTGCGGTACAACTTGGCGAAGTAGTCGATAACACGGTTATCGAAATCTTCACCACCCAAGTGAGTATCACCGGAAGTGGCAAGAACCTCGAAAACACCGTCATCAATGGAGAGAAGGGAAACATCGAAAGTACCACCACCCAAGTCGTAAACCAAGATGTGGCTTTCACCTTGAGTCTTGTCAAGACCGTAGGCGATAGCAGCGGCGGTAGGCTCGGAGATAATGCGGAGAACGGTGAGTCCAGCAATGGTACCAGCATCCTTGGTGGCTTGACGTTGGGCATCGTTGAAATAGGCAGGAACAGTGACAACGGCGTGGGTAACTTCCTTGCCGAGATAGGCTTCGGCAGTCTCCTTCATCTTGGTCAAGATCATACCGGAAATCTCTTCAGGAGTGAAGATCTTGTCCTCACCCTTCACCTTGACTTGGATAACGGGCTTGCCGTTTTGGTCAATAACATTGAAGGGGAAGTGCTTAAGATCGTTCTGGACGTCCTTCTCGTTGAAACGACGACCGATAAGACGCTTGGCATCGAAGACGGTGTTGGTAGGGTTGGAGGGAGCTTGGTTCTTGGCGGCGTCACCGATCAAACGTTCTTCGTCGGTGAAGGCAACATAGGAGGGAGTAATACGGTGACCTTGGTCGTTGGCGATGATTTCGACACGACCATTCTTACGAACGGCGACACAGGAGTAGGTGGTACCCAAATCGATACCGATTACAGAGCCCAAGTTTTGCTTGGTCTCATCCTCGGCAGCGGTTGCCACATTGGTGGCAAGGAACAGAGTGAGGAAAAGGGCGAGATACCCGAGAATAGAACGCTTTATCATTGTTCTCTTGAACTAATCGCTCTTCGTAGCGAAGAAACTAGAGGGGAATGAAAAGAGGAACAAGTTAGTTGTAACTGAAGTCCGAGAATTACCATTTTAAATAAGTAACCTGATGGTGCGGCAGGGACGAAATGTTGATGGTTTCTATGACGCACCGGGTGTTGTCACGCTCTGATTGGACGTTTGTGTTATAATTGTCAGGAAATAATATTGCACCACCGAGCAATTGCGATCAGTGTCAGTGGATGGAATTTTCAAGAAAGCTCGATACAACGAATGGAAAGTTGCAACGATGGTGATCAATTACCGCAATAATTTAATCGTGTAGGTTGTTGCGTACATGCCATCATCTCATTGGGAAGAATTTTCGTGACGTCGAGATTAAACTCCCAGTCAGTAGCTTCGAGCTCGACACAACTATGGAATGCAAAAAACCCTCCAATCGCTACCCTTGATTGACGTGAAATTGTTAGATTGGTTTAAATGAACTCTTTGAATGCCGTCCTGGCGTTGTTTGTTATGTCGAATGCGAGAAAATCAGCTTGCATTAGATGCTGATTTGCAAACCCCAGGTTTAGGCAACATGTTTATCTCAAAGGAGTGAGCCAATAACGCAATCAACGGGCCACAGACGTCAACTTCCAATCAAATGAATTTTTGGATCCGTGATGTTTTATGGCAGCATTAGGGCTATCTGCTCTAAGCCATAGCAATAACTTTTCATATCTCTGATAGCTTACCCAATTTTGACCTGGAGAAATGGTCGCTGCAGAACCTTGCTATACTGTCATTTGTACAGATGATACATCTGATCAATTGTCGATTCAGGAATTCAAAAGCGCCTTTGAAAAAGGCTCTGATGAGGTGAAGATTGAGACGATGAGAAAGCTGCTAATTACTATGCTTAACGGTGACCCTTGTAACCAACTTCTCATGCACGTAATCCGCTTTGTTATGCCCTCAAAAAACAAAGCTCTCAAAAAGCTCTTGCATTTCTATTGGGAGATATGCCCAAAGACCAATGCTGATGGAAAGCTCAAGCAGGAGATGCTTTTAGTTTGGTAACTTTTCATCCGTGATGACTTAGAGGTGAGACGTTTTGAGTAACCGGTTGATTATTTTTAGTAACGCACTCAGAAGCGATCTTCAGCATCCTAACGAGTATATTCGTGGTGCTACTCTAAGAATTGTCTCGAAACTGCGTGAGCCTGAGCTTTTAGAGCCACTTCTCCCCTGTTGTAGAAGCTGTTTGGTATACATGAATTTCATGAGGAGTAGAATCGAACATTCTTATTCATTCCATCCTGCCCATTAGGAACATCGTCATTCATATGTACGAAAGAACGCCGTTTTCGCCATATACAGCATCTACAAATATTGTGATTACTTGATTCCCGATGCACCTGAACTTATCCAAACCTTCCTCATTGCGGTAAGGGACTCTGTGTATGCGAGCCAAAGGCGTATGCTGATATTTATTGAATTTCAGGAAGCTGATATGACATGCAAGCGTAATGCGTTTGTGATGTTGTGTAATACCCAACAGTCTAGAGCTGTCGATTACCTCAAGCAAGTTTACAATCAAATCCAAGGATTTGACGAGCCACTGCAACTTGCGATAATCGAGTTAATTCGTAAGGATTGCCGAAACAACACCACTGAGAAGGTAGTTTATTGAACCACCAAGTTTGGCTGTAGTATCAGTCATGCTCATGCAAATCCGTTCATATAGGGTCGGTATATCAAGTGCATATTTGACTTGCTTAATGCTTCCTCGCATACTGTCAAATATGAGGCTGCTACCACACTTATGGCTCTTACCCACAATCCGGTTGCTGTAAAGGGTAACTAACTGGTTCTGTTAATTTATATGCACATCGAGCCTTGACGCTAAAGAGTTTTCCATTTAGCTGTTGCTTCCTGTTATATCGAGCTTATTGCTAAGGAAGCTGACAACAATATCAAACTAATCGTGTTGGACCGCTTAGATGATTTACGCAAGAAGCATGATCGTATGCTAGATGATCTTGTTATGGATATCTTACGCGTTATGACGAGGTAAACTGGTAGTAGATTTTATAGACTCAGTGCCCTTTGCTTATCTTTCTATGCAGTCCGGACATTGACGTCCGCCGTAAAGCCTTGACCATTGCGCTAGAGATGGTTTCTGCACGTAACGTTGTTGAGGTCGTTTCTTTCCTCAAGAAGGAGCTCCTTAAGACTCAAGACCAAGATTATGAAAAGGTAAAAGTCAAACACACATACACACATACACACATACACACACACACACACACACACACATATATATATATATATATATATATACCAACAGTATTTAATAATCGATGTCATATTTTTTCTATAGAATACTGAATACCGTCAGCTTATGATTCAAGCCATTCACACTTGTGCCATCCGTTTCTCGGAAGTTGCTTCCGATGTGGTCCATGTTTTGATGGAATTCCTATATGATGCAAACAATAGTGCTGCTGTCGACGTCTTGGCATTCGTTCGGTATGTTGCGTGGGCATTGACTTTGTTGGTGAGGACGTCACTGAATATCGTATATCAAATAGTGAGGTTATTGAGAAGATTCCCGCGTTGAGAACCAGCATTACCGGGAAATTGCTGGAGATTTTCCTAGATATGAAATCTAGCAAGGCTATAAGAGGCGCTCTTTGGATTATTGGCGAATACTCGGACGATTCGATCGGTTCGTCTCCTTTTATTTCTTAAAGCTCAAGGCATCATTGTAATGTTCGGTTTAGCTATTCAAGAGGCCTGGAAGCAGATCAGAGAGGGATTAGGAGAGCTACCTATTTTGGCTTCAGAGCAGGTACTAATTGCAACATGTTGACGGGTCTTTAATATTTGAATTGCAAGCTGACACTGGACTCAATAGAGCATGTTGGAGCAGGCCCAGAAAGAGGAGGAGTCTTCAGAGACGACCTACGACTCCAAACAACCTACAGCTAGTTCCTCCCGTCGTATTCTAGCCGATGGAACGTACGCTTCTGAAAGTGCATTGACCGCAGACTCCAAGACATCCTCCCAAATTGAAGCCATCAAAGCAGCTGATAAACCTCCTCTCAGAGGTAAACCATATCTACGCTTTGTTATCCCTCGAGCAACAAGTAACATTGTTTCTTTTAGCACAAATATTGGGTGGCGACTTTTTCTTGGGCGCAGTGTTATCCTCCACCTTGACCAAGCTTGTTTATAAATATTTCGACTTGTGCGATGATGAGAAAAAGAGAAACATCCTTCGTGCTGAGGTAATATTGTTCAGGCAGTTGATCATCTACTTGCACCGGCTAACCTTGCATGCAGGCGATGCTTATCATGACGGGCATTATCCGAGTTGGTCAATCACAATTCCCACCTGCTCCTATTGATGAGGACTCCTATGATCGCATCATGTCCTGCATCAAATCACTCGCAGGCTTACCCGCCGACAAGGTCATGAAGAATATTTTCACTGTTGATTGCAAGGCCGCCTTTACCAATATGGTCCAAGTTCAAGAGGTAAACTCTAATTAGATTCGGTATCGGTAAATATTTGTATCAACGGTTTCTCCTCTGATCACAGCAAAAGAACGCACTGAAGAAATCGGAAAACAAGAAAGCTACTAAAATTCAAGTCGACGATGCTATCACTTTCCGTCAATTCTCAAAGAAGAATGCTGCTGATGAAGCCGACGAGGTTTGTGTACAGCACTGCAGCACTTCCGCCAAGCATGTATTGACTTGATTGCTGTTAGTTTGAGCTTGATTTGACTCGCGCTACTGGCGAGGGCTATGGCCGTGATAGTCTTATGTCACAATTGAACCACGTTGTGCAACTAACCGGTAAATAGGCCGAGCAATTCCATCGCCTTCCTGGTTTCTGCAACTAAATACGTCGTCTAGGATTCTCTGACCCTGTTTATGCGGAGGCCTATGTAACTGTTAACCAATACGATGTGTTGCTAGGTAACAAACAACGTTGCTTGAAAATATGAACAACGCTAACATACTTCTACAGACGTATTGGTTATCAACCAAACCAGTGAGACTCTTCAAAACTTGACCATAGAGTTTTCCACCCTTGGTGATCTAAGACTTGTGGAAAAGCCTGGTCAATACACTGTAGGCCCTCACAGCTTCCATAGCATTAAAGCCAATATCAAGGTAAGCTTTTGTAAGCCGTTTTCCCCACTGACCGGGACTAAATCTTGTTGATTCCCTCAGGTCTCCTCTACTGAAACAGGGGTGATCTTTGGTAACATCATTTACGATGGACCTGGGGCTTCTGGAAGCCATTGTATCATCCTCAATGACATTCGTATTGACATCATGGATTACATCAATCCTGCTACTTGTACCGAAGCTCAGGTAAGTTTCATTTAAGCCAGCAGGAGTTGACTCATATACTCATGCTGGGATTTGTAGTTCCGTAACATGTGGACCGAGTTTGAATGGGAAAACAAGGTCAACCTTAGTACCACTGCAGGGTAAGTATACTCGATACACGTGGCGTTGCATTGGATGGCTTATTTACACTCAAGATGCAGTGATCTGAAGGCCTTCCTAGACCATATCCTCAAATCCACAAACATGGCGTGTCTCACACCTGATAGCGTTCTTTCCGGAGAATGCGGCTTTTTGTCCGCCAATCTGTATGCCAAGAGTATCTTTGGTATAGTGTCCGTGTTCGTTGCTGTTGCTGTGCCCCCGTACTCACACCTTCTTGATCCGTTTAGGCGAAGACGCTATCGCTAACCTGAGTATAGAGCAACATAAAGAAGGACAGATCACCGGTCATATTCGTATTCGTAGCAAGACCCAAGGAATTGCTTTAAGTCTTGGTACGCGAAATTCGCAAGATTCATTGGTCGAATAGGATCGTCGCTAATCCTCCATTTAATCTAGGGGACAAAATCGCAATGAGCAAGTAGCCGCACTCTCAACATGTTCCGGCCAGCCACAAAGCTTAAATATCTCAGTATGCTATTCTCACCCGATTTCACCACTTTGTTATTATGTTGTGTCGTAATAACTTAATAAATATATACTTCTGCTATGTTCTATCGTGATGTGGCTGGTGGGTGGGGATTTTAATCACTGGAGCCCAACTGTACTTCAGGAATGATGAATACTGGTTTATGAAATTCCATATCTGAATCCCCAATCCTATTAACGTCATAAGATTTATCCAGACTTTAGTTCTCCACAAAATTTCTGTTGGCGTTTTTACAAAGTGCATAGTGTGAGAACACCAGAATAATGTCTCGTCATAGAAATGTTCGCAATCTAGATGTTAACGGTGATCCACTATCGAATAGCCTATAGCAGTAACAAGAACAAAGGGTTTCTAATCTCTCTCTTGATTTAGCTGTTCTTGAGGAGGACGATTACGATTCCTACGATGATTATGAGGAATACGATAACGAGGTGGATCAAGGTAATGCCAATTGCCTCCTTGTAGTGGAAATGCCCGCCTGCCGAGGGGATTTTATTTAACCCTGTTCTCCACTCACCTTAGAGGAGCTTGATAATGCTGTTGATCAAGTGAGAGAGATCTTGGGCGACGATAGCATTGCTAGAAAAGATATCGAGGAATCCCTATGGCATTATTATCTTGATGTTGATAAAACGGTGGCATGGTTTTTAGGTAAGGGGGCCGCTTGCAGCTGGTAGCAGCCTGTTGCTAATTCTCGCTTATATCTTTGGTGACAAGATTCCGCGGAGAAAGAAAAGAAGAAAAAGCAGGAAGAACTGGAGAAGGCCAAAGGTCTTTTTCGCTTTATCTACGCGAATTTGGACGGATCATGGTATATTTACATCGACTGCTTGAAAATATAGCCCAGCAAGCTAAACTCCAAGAAAGAGAGTCCAAGAAAACAAGCAAACCACAAGACTTTGAGGAGATTGTTGAGGTGGAAGACGACATCAACGAGCATCTTCGATTCGACCTGGACGCACTGAATTTCAAGGGAAGTGTCCCAGACGCGCCTGCACCGGTAATCAAGCAAAGGGTGAGAGTGGAGAGTAGCGAGGCAAAGGCACCCGTCAAGCCTGTCAAACTGGCCAACCGTATCAATGTGGAGGAAGAGTTTCGCAAACGCGAAGCAGACAAAGTTGGGCTTAATCTGGTTGTTATCGGTATGCAGGAGTGTTTTCTACACCATAGTAACTCGTGACTGAAAGAACCTGCCTAGGCCATGTCGATGCGGGCAAGAGCACCCTCATGGGGCATCTCTTGTATCTACTCGGTGAGGTGAACGACCGGACCATGAAAAAATATCCTTGCTATCTTGAATCATTTGGGTTTATTGTTGCGGTGATCGCTATCTTTAACTTCGCTGCACGTTTGAAAGAGAGTCGCAGAAGATCGGGAAATCCTCGTTCGCATACGCCTGGGTGCTGGACGCGACTGATGAAGAGCGCAGCAGGTGACAAGCAACCCTCCAATCTGCCATGACAGCCACGGTACTGACAAACCTTTGCTAGGGGCGTTACTATGGATGTTGCCATCACGAAGTTTGAGAGTGCGAATCGGAAGTTCACGCTGCTGGATGCTCCCGGACATCGAGATTTTGTACCCAACATGATTTCTGGTGCTGCTCAAGTAAGTGCCCGGCGGTACTCTTGCCTCTCCCTGATCTCCAGAAATGAACTCGGTTTCGCTAGGCGGATGTTGCCATACTTGTAGTTGACGCCTCCCCCGGCGAGTTTGAGTCAGGCTTTATTGCTGATGGACAAACGAAGGAACACGCTCTGCTTGTGCGCAGTCTGGGTGTGCAGCAGTTGGCGATTGCTGTGAACAAGCTTGACAATGTACCACTTTCTCTTGGATCCTGTTCTTGCTTATCTATTAACCATGGCTCCCTCTGACGCAAGGTTGATTGGTCCCAAGCCAGATTCGAGGAGATCAAAGAGCAGCTGCTGGTATTTCTGACCCAGGCAGGCTTCCGTAAACAGAACATCTCGTTCATCCCTGTGAGTGGCCTCACGGGGGAAAACATGATCAAGGTCTCGGAAGATAACAGCAAGCTGCGCTCATGGTATTCGGGCCCTACTCTTTTGGAAAAGATCGGTAGGTCGGCCTTGCTGGTTACGGGCTTCAGAGCACCCTTCTAAGACATCTTCTCAAGATTCGTTTGAGCCGCCTGCTCGTCCGCTGGACAAGCCGTTCAGGTTGCCAGTGGCCGATTTCTTCAAGGGCGGTGTAGGTAGCACAAGCGGAGTCACCGTCAGCGGGCGTATCGAGGGCGGAACCATTCAGATCGGAGAGCAAGTGGGCATTGCCCCTATTGGAGAGTATGCAATTGTCAAAGGTAACCGGAGTTCGGCAATCCCAATGGCCCATCACCTTGCTTACAATCCTTTCCAACCCAAGCTATCGAAAGCAACGAGGAGAGCGTCAAATGGGCAGCAGCTGGCGACACTGCCATGCTTACCCTGACAAACATTGACATATTACAACTCAGGTATGGCGTTGTCTTGCATTACCTCCGCTGGCACTAACTCGGTTATCATCAAGCATCGGGTCCGTTCTCTGTAGCCCGACCAACATGATCTCTGTTGCCTCGAAGTTCAAGGCGCAAATCGTGGTGTTCGATATCGCTATCCCCATCACCATCGGATATCCTGTACGTTGGTTGCCCTCAACCATAAGAGAGTCCCCGGCTAACGTTGATTTTCCAGATCATCCTTCATCACCAAAGTCTGAATGAGCCAGCGGTTATCACCAACCTACTGGAAGTGCTGGACAAAAGCACGGGCGAGGTGGTCAAGAAGAAGCCAAGGTACGGGGGATGGGTTGCGTTGCGCCTTCTGGCATCACAAGCTAACGATGCCATTTAGATGCCTGACCAAAGCCACCACAGCCACGATCGAAATCAAAACCCAGCGACCCTTATGTCTCGAAACATACAAGGAATTCAAGGATTTGGGGCGTGTGATGCTTAGAAAGGGAGGCGATACAATCGCAGCCGGAATCATCACTGAGGTAAGCAAGATCGTACACTCCCCATCGGAGCAGTTCTGATGCCCGCACCATCCATAGATCTATCCAGAGAGCCAGGCGTAAGACCCGCAGTCAGATGCAGATAGCTGACTACTTTCTAGAACATTCATCAATAATAAACACATGTTTCTCGGACTTTTAAGATTATTCGAATATCAACATACGTTTCTCGGACTTTTAAGATTGTTCGAATGTTAGGGTTGGCTAGCAGTGATACTGCCGATCAAGTCCGATCTGTACCATGTGCAGTATGCCCCCTCATTTGGTGTGATGATCCATGCATTGGCAGCCATATGAACGGATATGTGCCTTGAGGTATTGCTACTAGGCACTGCTACTGCTTATGGAGAATTCCAATCCGCCTCCAGCTTCTGCATAAATGAAAGGTTAAACCTCATACTAATCCATTCCACAAGCCTTGTAAACAAGGGAGTCCTCAATCGCTTGCATCAAGGTGGCTTTGCTGGCAGACGCATGACACCACATTCAAACCGATTTCATTTCAGGTTGTTGGAGAGTTCTGGCGCATATTGTTACAAGCTCGCGGGCCAGTGATATGTTGTGAAAGATCTGTTGTCAAACACATCCTCAGACACCATCAATGTGCTTGACACTAGCTGGGATATTGGGGATCAATGCGCTTGACGGGGAATGCATGTCAATGAGGAGCTCAAATGACTACTGCAGTACTACAAGAATTCATAAACGTGAATCACTCGGAAAGTTCGTTGCTAGGGCCGTACGTGATTGGGTTTAAAGATTACAAATAGATCGATTGGTGTTATATAAATCCTACACCTTTCAACACGTAGGTGTTATTCCAGTGTTTGCATAGAAGCCCCTTTCTTTCCGCCTTCCCGTTCCCAGAAGTAGCATGAATTGTTGCCCACAATCTTCAAACTAATCTCCCCTATTATTCGCGCACAACAATGCCTCTAGAAACCATCACTCTGAGTGTACAAGGCATGACCTGCCAGTCCTGTGTTAGAGCTATTAATTCCGCTTTGGAGGCACTGAGCGGCGTCTCTCAGGTACACGTAAGTCTTGAGAATCACTCTGCACAAATCACGTTCGAGCCACAAGTTATCCAACTGGAAACGCTCATGGAAACAATAGAAGGCTGCGGTTTCCTTGTTTCCCTTCCTTCCTCCAAAACCACGGTCGAACTAGACGTAAAAGGAATGACCTGCCAATCGTGCGTCAAAGCCATCGAAAGTGTGCTTCTGCCGAATCCGAGTATAATCGACCTCAAGGTAAGTCTTGAGCAGAACAATGCCACGGTTGCCTTTGATGGGAGTGCTCTCACTTGCGAAGAAATAGTGCGCACCATTGAGGAATGCGGCTTTGAGGTAACGCACTCACCGGACTTGGCTAAACCTGTTTCCTGCATTCTCCCCATCGTTGGAATGACCTGCCAATCATGCGTACGTGCTATCGAACAAGCACTACAGCCGCTTGATGGGATCAGCTCGGTCAAGGTTGATCTCCATTCCTCACAAGCTAGCGTAGAGTACAACTGCGCAGTCATCTCCAGGGAGACCATCATCCATACCATAGAGGACTGTGGGTTCGAAGTGCCCATCGAAACAAACCCAGCCGATCGAGCAATGGCATTGTTGAAGGAATTCCCTTTGATCACATACGAGAAGAATATGGATCCAGCAGATATGATTCCCTTGATGGAGATTCGAACGTGTCAGTTTAATCCAGACTCGGTGCAAACCGGATCGGTGTCGGTTCACGGGATGTCTTGCGCCTCATGCGTGGCAAACATCGAACGGACCATGAAAGATCACAAGGGGATCATCTCCATCACCGTCTCCCTCCTTGCTGAGCGAGCCGACGTACAATACGATTCCAACGTCACAGACATCGACGAGATAGCCAATCTCATATCGGCCATCGGCTTTGAAGCCTCCCCGATCTCAATGAATCGTCAGGGAGATGTGACCCTGAAGATATTTGGCATGACATGCGCATCATGTGTAAATAGCATAGAAAAGGAGGTCTCGAAGATGCCAGGGATACTTGAGGTGTCTGTGAATCTTCCCTTGGAGAGCGCCCATGTGCTGTTTGACGAAGAGGTCACGGGGATAAGGGATATAGTGAACAAGATCCAGGAGATCGGGTTTGACGCGTTGCTCTCCGATTTCAGCTCCAATGCACAGCTCGAGTCGTTGGAGAAAACCAGAGAAATCCAGGAGTGGAAGCGGGCATTCTACCGATCCCTCTTCTTTACCATCCCCGTGCTCGCTATCCACAAGATATTTCCTCACATCGCGTGGGGCCATGCGTTTGTCCACTACAACCTGCTGCCTGGGCTGCCGCTGGGCGATTTCTCCCAAATGATCCTCACTGCCCCCGTGCAATTTGGGATTGGAAAGCGCTTCTACATATCAGCGTACAAGGCGATATCCCATAACAATCCCACCATGGATGTTTTGGTGATGCTCGGCACCAGTTGTGCTTTCTTTTTTTCTATGCTGTCCCTCATCATCTCTGTGCTGCATCCTAGACATCCCCAGCCCTCGACCTTCTTCGAAGCATCCGCCATGCTTATCACATTCATCACGTTGGGCAGATATCTGGAGAACAAGGCCAAAAGCAAGACCTCCACTGCACTTTCGAAGCTTATCTCGCTAACGCCCTCCACGGCTGTGCTTCTGGAGCTCGACAATGAAGGCAGCATAGTTCAGGAGAAAAAGATCTCCACCGATCTTGTCCAGAGAGGCGACATCCTAAAGATCTTCCCCGGAGAGAAGGTCCCGGCTGACGGCGTGGTCAAGAGTGGCTCCAGCTCAGTCGACGAGTCCATGGTGACAGGTGAGCCTGTTCACATTTCGAAGAAGCCGGGGGATCATGTGATCGGAGGGACTGTCAATGGTATGGGCGCATTCACCATGGAGGCGACTCGGGTCGGCAGTGAGACTGCTCTTTCCCAAATCGTCAAGCTGGTTGAAGAAGCTCAAACGCAGAAAGCGCCTATCCAGGCCATGGCCGACACCATCGCTAGCTACTTCGTACCCACGGTTATAGCCCTAGGGCTTGGGACATTCTTTGTCTGGCTGATCATTTGTTACACCAGCGGGAGCCTTCCCAAAATGTTCTACGAGGATAGCAGCTTTGTATATACGTGTCTGAAACTGTGCATCTCTGTTATCGTGGTCGCTTGTCCGTGTGCTCTGGGATTGAGTGTGCCCACTGCAGTGATGGTAGGCACTGGGGTCGGGGCCCAAAACGGGATTCTCATCAAGGGCGGAGAGCCGCTAGAAACTGCTCACAAAATAACGAAACTGGTGTTCGACAAGACCGGCACCTTGACGATGGGGAAACTCGGGGTCACCTACTATGAGATCTCGCCTTTTGCAGCCCATATCTCTTCGGATATGCTGTGGAAGGTGCTCATGGCGGCAGAAAGCAATAGCGAGCATCCGCTGGGAAGAGCCATCGTTGCACACGCCCAGCAGCATATGGACTTGGATATCTCCGAGGTTGTCGTGGACAATTTCGAAGCAATCCCTGGGCTAGGCGTCAACTGCCAAGCCACGCTGTCCGGAACGAACATCAAAGTCGCCATTGGTAACGAGAAGCTATTGGCTGGAAACCACTGTGAAATCCCGCAGAGCCTCGCGGCAACCATAAGGTCGTACAGAAGCAAAGGCAGCGTGGTTATTCTGGCCTCTCTGGATGATGAGTTTGCCGGGTTCGTCTGTCTTTCGGATGTGATTAGACCTGAGGCCCGACGGGCCATTAATGCCCTAAGAAAGATGAAGATTAGCTGTGCCATGGTCACGGGGGATCAGGAATTGACCGCACAAGCGATTGCTATGGAGTGCGGTATCACCGAGGTCCACGCAGGCGTTTCACCAGCAGGCAAAACAAACATCATCCGGTCTATGCAAAGTGAAGGAGAGGTGGTCGCCATGGTTGGTGATGGCATTAACGACTCCCCTGCTCTTGCCGCCTCCGATGTTGGTATTGCCGTTTGCTCAGGGACCGATATAGCTATGGAGGCTGCCAGCATCGTCCTTATGCGTACTGACCTATGCGACGTTGTGGCAGCCATCGACCTCTCTAGGGTGATCTTCCAGCGAATTCGTATGAACTTTATTTGGGCGTCAGGCTATAATCTCGTGGCAATTCCCATCGCCATGGGCTTTTTCCTTCCGTGGGGGATCATGATGCATCCGATGATCGCTGGTGCCGCGATGGCCTTCTCTAGCGTGAGCGTCGTGTGCTCCAGCCTCTTACTCAAGTTCTACAAGAAACCCACGTGTGACGGTGAAGACGTGGCAGAACTAGCAAACAATGGCGCAGAGCATATGAGCAACATTCGAGACAGCCTCGTCCCCGGTTTCGCGCAAAGCTACATGAAATTGCCTGACAGCGAGGCAGACTAGGCTTGTGCGAGTGATGGACCAACTGTATTACAACCCTCTCCCCGCCCACAACACGACAACACCCACAATTAATGATGAGCGAATAAAATTTTGATTTATATTATATCTGAACTATGCGTACAAAGAGTAGTGGGGAAATGGTATCTAGGTGGTTATGTACACCGAAGGAATCAACGTTTGACCGGGTTTTCTATGGTCAAGCTTAACAGCTCGTTCATGATGGAGGATTGGAACATCTTCTTGAAAGAATGGTCGACGTACTTGTCGAGAGCTCTGGAGAAGATCTCCCGGTTTGTCCCGGAAAACACTCGGATTATCTCGAACAGCATGCCCACGATCGGCCTCATCATTTCTTGGTTGATGGTTTCGGGGTTCGAGAAGGTGATCAGGGCTCTGATGAGCGAGCTGAGAAATCCGGCCGATCCCCCCAGCCTCTTTTGCAGCTCCCTTGATTGCACCACGATAAGCTCGTAGGTCAACAAACACCAGTATTCGTATTTGGCCAGCTTGCTCTCCTCCGTCAGGTAGCTTACCACACTCTTGGTGTGCAGAAACTCCCGGAACCTTTCGAAGATCCCCAAGACCTGCCCCTCCACGAACTTCTCCCGATTGCTAAAGTGTACAGCCATCTTGGCAAGGACCTCCAAGGCCATATCCTCGTAAATCTCCGCGTCCGAGCACAGGAAATCCATCAGGCCATCAATGATCGTCTGGGCGACCGCCTGATCCTCGAAGACGACCAGGTTCCCAATGTTGGCCAGTATGCACAGAAAGTTCTTCCGTAGCTCCAGAATGGTGTTCGATCGATCTTGGAATCGCCCTTTGAACACCGTCGCTATGGTCTCCAGGTGGTATTTGTCACGTGCCAGGAAGGGCTGGTTGGCTCCCACAAAAGAATAATGCTTCAGCAACAGGGAACTGACCAATGCCTGCTCATTGGCCAGATTCTTATCTCGGCATCCCAATGAACACATATCCACGCGCGATGATTCAAATAACGACTGGTAGGTCGACTCTTGGTCTTCCCCCTCGATAGACCCCTCAATCAGTCCCAAGAGCGCTTCGCAAAGCTCCGGCGATTGCTCCAACGAGAAGCTAAAGTGCTTCTCCAACGACAACATCGACAGTGTGTTCAGTGCATTAGATGTCTCCATGGGCAGGCCAGACTTGATCGACATGGTCAACGCGTGCAGGTCAATGCTACCTAAACGATTCACACAAACGCGGTCAGCAGCCTATCAACAAATGACATCCTGAGGAGGGGATTCAAACCTAACTCTCCAGCCTTGGGCCAGACCTTGGTTGATAAGGGCGATTCAATTTGGACCAAATCGTATCCACCGTAGGTATTTACAGCTCTAGTGTATGGTCGATACAGATACCCTGTTTTCTCTTTACCTTGGAGGCTGGCTGTAGAGACGGCTGTTCTCAGCTTGGTTGACGTCAATTGAGCCAGAGGGGGGGTTGCCTTGGGCTGACCTGGACTGGCTGACCGAACCGAACCGTAGATATTTGTATTATGTGGTGGGGACCCTTGGTTGCTCTGCGATTGAAATGGAATGCGTCAGACTAACCGCTTCCCGCCGCCAGCAGAGAGACAACACCTACCTGGACGCTTGGTGACCGTGTAATCAACGGCTTGTTGTACGGCGAATGCCCTGAAAAAGGATTTAGAATACTCCAGAGTCGAACAACGACCTCGACTTGGCATACCTCTTGAAGAGATCTCCAACTGTGGCGAGTTGCTTAATCGCCTCATTCCACCGATATTGCCATCCATAGGACGAGACGACTCCACAGCCCCATTCGAAAGGCTCTCTTGAGCAAGGTGCCGCTCAAAGGGCAATAACAGAGTGTGGTAACACGATTTCAATGACCAGGGCGCTTTCAGGGCAGGATCATTAAAACCGAGCCGCTCGGCAATCTGCACCCAGTAGCCCATCTTGTCTACCTAAAGCAAGTCCGCAAATGTGAATACCCTTTCAAGCTATACCAACCCTTATTATTAGACTTCAGTTACTTGCTCTACGCCTCCAAGTTTCATGACAGTCGAGTACAAAGCCCAGAGATTTACCACCTGGTTACCAAGTATGGGTGGCTTGGTGATGGGGGTGTTTCTTTGCTTCATGAACTCCGTCAAACTGCGCAAAAACTGCTGCGGATTTTGGGCGGTTTTTGCCTCGCTTCTGGTCGGAGTGGCGGGAACCGGAACCTTCTTCACTTCAACTACCCGTGAATATACATCGAGCTGATTTGTTTGCTCGTTAAATGGTGCAGCGTGGGCCATCGGTTGGTTGGTCACTCTATTCGGGAAGACTGGATTGTGGAGGCCATGCGTCGGTGGATCGTTGGGTACGCTTGCTGCTTCGTTGGGGTACATGTATTGCTGTGAGTTAGGCTCCTCGTGTTGTGCAACCGATTGAGGGCTTGGCTGCGTGCCGTTGGACGACATGTATGAGAGTTGGTTGACATTCGACTGTGGTTGAGTATGCATTTGTGTTGGTGCTTGTGTTTGTGTTTGTGCTTGGAATCCTGTGTGAGAGTAATGCTGAGCTGGTATTGGCTGTGGAGACATCGAGTAATCCTGCTCCTCATTGCCCATTGTCTGATGCGGTGGTTGTGGCTGTGTGGAGGATGCAATTGGTATTTGTCCGGTTGTGTTCGGTAGCACTTGGCCATGACCCTGAGCAGAGGTTAATCCCGAAGTAAATTGCGGGGTAGACGATACGCTAGGATAACTCATATTGTGCTGCGATATAGAACTCTTTCTAAGTGGTATCATAGATGCTTTTTCATTAGAGTATTGAAATGGGTAGAACGATTGGTTGGCCGAGGTCGTGTTTAGGCTGTTTAGATTTAGGTTATTATGGTCGCTGTTCTCAGATTCTTTAGGCATCATGTTGCGACTAGGATCAGCAGTCTTTTCACCAAAGGAACCCTGGGGATCCTGATAATCCTGCGCCAGGCCGTTGTAGGAAAGCTTTGGCTGGCTTGGGTTATGGGTGTCGGCTGGTAAGTTGGTTGCACCAAAGTTGGAGCCCACAAATGTGGAATTTGATTCCGCCATGTGCCGGGCTTCGCTTGGAGGGGAGAATTGGTTCCTTGTCTCCAACATCGGCATCGACTGGCTATGATTGAATGTAGGATAATTTTGGTTGTAAACCTGGGTTTGATAAGAGCCTCTCTGCTCCATGGAGGTTTGAAATCTGCCCTCTTCCCCATAATTTGAGGAAGCCTGATTGCCTAAAGTGTAGTCTTGATACATATTGCCGTTCTCGATCGGCTGTTGTGTGGGCAGGTTGCCTGGATCCAAGTTACCCATCCCAGGTAGATAAGAGTTTGAGAACGAAGTGTTTAGTGAACCGTCTTGATTTCCTGGGGCGCCATCTAAATTATATGGATATAATACACGATTCTGAGTGGAAGGTTTTGGATGCAGCTGCCTTTGTTGAAAGCTGTTATGGAAATTAGAATCCATCAAGGTAAAGAGTACAGGTAGAAAGGGAGTAGCAGGCAAACAAATGTACGGGCCAATCCAGCAAAACAATGGGCTATTCAGCTAGATTTACTTATGAGAACAAGCCAAACTCTTGAAGCGGCGTTGATGTGCTACAAAGGGGACTAACGAGACGTGTAGGAAATTTTTATCTAAACCAACAATAACTCATCTTTGCATAAGCAACATTAATAGCAAGAAAATAAACCATTGTTAAGCACCACCCAACACGATCTCGAATCGTGGCATAATCAATGAACTTCGGATTTATACCGTGGTAAGAATTGATCGAGCCCATGGTATGGGTGTTTGCCAAAATAGGATTCGATCTCGATCGGTCTTTTTTGCTTAGCTATCTGAGATGGCAATCCAGACCAAGTGATCATCTTGCTGTAGCACAAATAAGATTAATTTCAACCAACGTATCTGCGAGTATTGGCAACCAATTCTGATCGAGAACACTTGAGTGGAAAGCACCCAATTACATTCCAGGGAAAACAAACTGAAGATGGGAACCGTCAGTTGGATGAACTTGGATGTATCTTTACCAAAGAAGGCCGAGATCATGAAAATGGAAATTTCCTTGAATTTCTAAACACTGGTTTGTTGATGATTTCTAGGATTTCTAGGATTTCTAGGATTTCTGGCATTTATTGAATACACGCCCAACATGTGCTGACTTCATCGAATCGATGCGCATTGATAGTAAGAAGCAAGCTTGAATGCTGATTGACTAGATCTGAAGATGTTTATGGATTGAACCTAAATCGATGAATTGCCCAAACTAGGTAGGTGTAATCAAAGTGCATGACAATCCCGTTTTTGCGTATTTAAAGGACATGAGAGAATTTGCGAGGGATTACAGTTGCTTCTGCTTCTTTTCTCATCATCTAAAATGGCTTCCCGTCTTGCTTGGATCTCCAACCTCAACATCGATGTTGAGCCTTCTTCTAAGAGAAGAACCGGTATCATCTGTACCATCGGTCCCAAGACCAACAATGTCGAGAAGATGAACCAACTTCGTGCCGCCGGTATGAACATCGTTCGTATGAACTTCTCCCACGGTTCCTATGAATATCACGGTTCCGTCATCGCCAACGCCCGCGAGAGTCAAAGAACCTTCATGCCCGAGTCCCCCGTCGCCATTGCCCTTGACACCAAGGGTCCTGAGATCCGTACCGGTCTCTGTGAGAACGATGTCGAGACCCCCATCTCTGCCGGTCACGAAATGCTCATCACCACTGACGAGAAGTACGCCGAGAAGTGCAACGGTGAGAGAATGTATGTTGACTACAAGAACCTCCCCAAGGTTATTGAGGTCGGCAAGGTCATCTATGTTGATGATGGTATTCTCTCCTTCGAGGTCCTCGAGGTCATGGAGACCGAAGTCAAGGTCCGTGCCTTGAACAACGGTAAGATCTGCTCTCGCAAGGGTGTCAACCTTCCCAAGACCGATGTCGATCTCCCCGCCCTCTCTGAGAAGGACAAGTCTGACCTTCGTTTCGGTGTTGAGCAAGGTGTTGACATGATCTTCGCCTCCTTCATCCGTTCCGCCAAGGACGTCCGTGACATCAGAGAGGTTCTCGGAGAGAAGGGTAAGCACATCAAGATCATCGTCAAGATTGAGAACTACCAAGGTGTCTACAACTTCCCCGAGATCTTGAAGGAGACCGACGGTGTCATGGTTGCCCGTGGTGATTTGGGTATTGAGATTCCTTGCGAGCGTGTGTTCATTGCCCAAAAGGCCATCATCTCCCAATGCAACCAAGCTGGTAAGCCCGTCATCTGCGCTACCCAGATGCTCGAGTCCATGACCTACAACCCCAGACCCACTCGTGCTGAGGTCAGTGATGTTGCCAACGCCGTCCTTGATGGTGCTGACTGCGTCATGTTGTCTGGTGAGACCGCCAAGGGATCCTACCCCGTTGAGGCTGTTACCACCATGGCTCAAGCTTGCCAACTCGCCGAGTCCGTTATCTGCTACCCTCAACTCTTCAACGAGCTCCGTGGCCTCGCCAAGCGCCCCACTGACACCACCGAGACTGTTGCCTCCTCTGCTGTCAACGCTGCCTTGGAAGCTGAAGCCGGTGCCATTGTTGTCTTGACCCAATCTGGTAACTCTGCTCGTCTTGTCTCCAAGTACCGCCCCAACTGCCCCATCATTACCGTTACCCGTAATGCTAGCGTTGCCCGCCAATGCCATCTCCACTCTGGCTGTTATCCTTTCCTCTACCAGAAGCCTGCTGTTGAGGGATCTGACTCCAAGGAATGGCAAGAGGATGTCGATGCTCGTATCGAGTTCGCCATCGCCCAAGGTGTCAAGGCCGACCTTGTCAAGAGAGGTCAGCCCGTTGTTGTCATCCAAGGTTTCAAGGAAGGTCTTGGTAACACCAACAACATGCGTGTCATCATTGCTTAAATCCAGATTTAACAATTGTACATTTTACCTTAATAAATATCATAGAATATGATTAGTTTAAAAACAAGCCTAATATCACTTCAATAATATACGTAATCCTATCGCCACACACATTTTCGATCAGAGTAGATACCCAGTGGGAGATTAATTAAGAAAATAGATCTGAGCACTGGGATGGTGGTACGACATTACCAGGATTTCTGGTTTTCACTGATTCCTCTAGATAGTCCGCGTGATTGAAAATCGCGTGGATCTTTATTAATTAATCACCCACCCTGATTGATCGGGTCGTATCTCTGCCCTCACTCTCGTTCCACCCCTAACCCTAGCCTCCTCGAAGATGTTACGCAATATTGATCAGATAGAGACACGTTTTGACGACTGGCTGACGGGTAATTTCAGAATATTTTCATGAACAATCATGCGAGTGATGTTTGCAGGTAGTCTACGTATATGATCCAGCGGTTGTTATTGGATCGGTATGCTGGTTGTTATTGGATCGGTATACTGGTTGTCTTAGCCTAGAAATTCTGCCACGAATTCAACACCCACCTATTTAGGGGGAGCGGAGCCAGACCGGACCCTATGGAGAATTCAGCAAATCGATTAGATTGCGTATTATAGGGAAATGGGTACATTTATGGCAAACCATGCAGTGGGCGAGTGTTGATTGCTTACCGGTCCAGAACAATTGGTATCGAAAATTAAGTTCAATCACCTACCCAATTAGGGGGGGTTGGAAATTCTGGCTTCCACTTGCCTGAGCAGTATAAAAGTTCCCGGGATTGTAATAACGAGTCGTCACAGATATTCCTTCTTGAATACTTGATTTGATATGGCTTCCCGTCTTGCTTGGATCTCCAACCTCAACATCGATGTTGAGCCCTCTTCTAAGAGAAGAACCGGTATCATCTGTACCATCGGTCCCAAGACCAACAATGTCGAGAAGATGAACCAACTTCGTGCCGCCGGTATGAACATCGTTCGTATGAACTTCTCCCACGGTTCCTATGAATATCACGGTTCCGTCATCGCCAACGCCCGCGAGAGTCAAAGAACCTTCATGCCCGAGTCCCCCGTCGCCATTGCCCTTGACACCAAGGGTCCTGAGATCCGTACCGGTCTCTGTGAGAACGATGTCGAGACCCCCATCTCTGCCGGTCACGAAATGCTCATCACCACCGACGAGAAGTACGCCGAGAAGTGCAACGGTGAGAGAATGTATGTTGACTACAAGAACCTCCCCAAGGTCATTGAGGTCGGCAAGGTCATCTATGTTGATGATGGTATTCTCTCCTTCGAGGTCCTCGAGGTCATGGAGACCGAAGTCAAGGTCCGTGCCTTGAACAACGGTAAGATCTGCTCTCGCAAGGGTGTCAACCTTCCCAAGACCGATGTCGATCTCCCCGCCCTCTCTGAGAAGGACAAGTCTGACCTTCGTTTCGGTGTTGAGCAAGGTGTTGACATGATCTTCGCCTCCTTCATCCGTTCCGCCAAGGATGTCCGTGACATCAGAGAGGTTCTCGGAGAGAAGGGTAAGCACATCAAGATCATCGTCAAGATCGAGAACTACCAAGGTGTCTACAACTTCCCCGAGATCTTGAAGGAGACCGACGGTGTCATGGTTGCCCGTGGTGATTTGGGTATTGAGATTCCTTGCGAGCGTGTGTTCATTGCCCAAAAGGCCATCATCTCCCAATGCAACCAAGCTGGTAAGCCCGTCATCTGCGCTACCCAGATGCTCGAGTCCATGACCTACAACCCCAGACCCACTCGTGCTGAGGTCAGTGATGTTGCCAACGCCGTCCTTGATGGTGCTGACTGCGTCATGTTGTCTGGTGAGACCGCCAAGGGATCCTACCCCGTTGAGGCTGTTACCACCATGGCTCAAGCTTGCCAACTCGCTGAGTCCGTTATCTGCTACCCTCAACTCTTCAACGAGCTCCGTGGTCTCGCCAAGCGCCCCACTGACACCACTGAGACTGTTGCCTCCTCTGCTGTCAACGCTGCCTTGGAAGCTGAAGCCGGTGCCATTGTTGTCTTGACCCAATCCGGTAACTCTGCTCGTCTTGTCTCCAAGTACCGCCCCAACTGCCCCATCATTACCGTTACCCGTAATGCCAGCGTTGCCCGCCAATGCCATCTCCACTCTGGCTGTTATCCTTTCCTCTACCAGAAGCCTGCTGTTGAGGGATCCGACCCCATCGAATGGCAAGAGGATGTCGATGCTCGTATCGAGTTCGCCATCGCTCAAGGTGTCAAGGCCGACCTTGTCAAGAGAGGTCAGCCCGTTGTTGTCATCCAAGGTTTCAAGGAAGGTCTTGGTAACACCAACAACATGCGTGTCATCATTGCTTAAATTCCCATATTTAAATAGCTGAGCTTTGAAAATATAGCAATTGTATATTTTAAAACAACATAGAATAAAAGCTGAAATCATAAATCCCACCCACGTGTTAAATATGTGTTAGCCACAGAGAGCGATGACCAACGTGTACTCCGTCGCACCATGAAGTCACTCGGGCGTCTGGTTGACAGAAAGTGAGAGTGAGGTAGATTGGATTGGAATGAACTGGGTTGGATTGATTTTGTACATCTTTATTTTAACTACAGGTTTGAATAACAAATACATCAACCAGGGAAGAGAATGAAAAAAGGGGAAATATAAGCTTTAGGCGTTCATGTAGGTGGCGAAGTCGATCTCTTCGGGCAACTCAGGGACCTTGACTTCGAATCTGCTTTGCACTTGGTTCAAGATTTCCAAATCGCTATCCTCACCAACAAAGGTGACGGCCAGTCCCTTGGTACCGAAACGACCGGCACGACCAACTCTGTGCAAGTAAGTGTCGGCGCCGTCAGGCATGTCATAGTTGATGACGATGTTGACTCTCTCAATATCGATACCACGTCCGAAGATATCGGTGGCCACCATGATACGCTTGTTGAATTCCTTGAAGGTCTTGTATCTGGCAATTCTTTCTTCCTGTGGCATCTGACTATGGATGCAGATACTGGGGAAATTGCACTCAACAAGCAACTTGTTCAGTTGGTTGGCTCTGGCAACCGACTTGACGAAGATACAGACTTGGTTGAATTCCAATGTATCAAGGAGATCATTGAGCTTACGGTTCTTTTGATCTTCCGAGAGCTTGACGTAGTACTGTTGAAGACCGTGGAGCGTGAGCTTGGTTTCATCATCGACGTAAATCTCAAGGGGATTCTGCATGAACTTCTTGCAGACTGGGCGGATTTCCTTGCTTAAAGTGGCACTGAACATCATGACCTGCTTGTGGTGAGGGGTTGAGCGGAAGATTTCCTGGACATCACGACGCATATCTGAAGTATGATTAGTAACTGATGCGATAGTGGAGTGTGACGGAACACACAATACACACCTAATTGCTCAAGCATCTTGTCGCACTCATCAAGCACAAAGTGCTTGACACTTCCAACCTTGAGGGTCTTGTCCTTGATCAAGGCCAACACTCTGCCGGGGGTACCAACAACAATATGAGGACAGGATTCGCGGTCCTTGAGAAGATCATGGTCCTTCTTGACGCTGGTTCCTCCGTAGAACACCTCGGTCTTGATGTCGGGCATGTACTTACTGAAACGAGCATACTCGTTCTTGATCTGGAACGCCAACTCACGAGTATGGCAAAGAACCAACACGGCCACTTCACCTGCGACAGGCTCCACTTGCTGTAGAGTGGCTAAAACGAACACTGCTGTCTTACCCATACCAGACTTGGCTTGGCATAAAACATCCATACCAAGAATGGACTGAGGGATACATTCTTGTTGCACTATAGATTCCAACGTTCACGTTAATATGCGATATCACTCTCGACGAGGCGAAGATTTCGTGTACCTTCGGAGGGATGTTCGAAACCGCAGTCGACAATGGCACGTAGCAATTCGGGCTTCAGGAGGAAGTCTCTGAAACCAGTGGAGTGAACACCTACGTAACTACCCTTTTTGTCCTTTTTATCTTCTTTGTCACCATCTTGGTCTTCGCCAGCGGGTTGAGCGGCGTCGGGGACGGCAACCTCCGGTTGGATGGTTTCCTCATCTTCTTCATAATCAATAAGATCGTCAGCGTGGTCGGCCATGTTTTAGGAGAGAACTAATAACCCAGAGAGGCGGAAAAAAGGGATCAATGGTTGGTTCAAATAACGTACGGAGGTGATAAAAACTAAAGGTGCAGCTGAGGAAGCCAGAAACCACAGATCATACAGCCATGGAGTCTCTTGCTACTCGTTCGCGTTTTCAACCCAGTAAACACCTGGTTTGAAACGTTGCAATAGATGGAACGCGCCACTCTGTGAACATACTCAACGTTGTGGACCAGCTACCCATTTAGACATGTCAAACAAGATCTGAAATGGGAGAGTGTGCAATAACGCGTACAGTATGTGTTCGACATAGAGATGTCCGAACTTAGAGGTAGGGAAGGAATCTATTGAAGAGTAAGCACTGTGCAGCCGAAAACCACACTCAAAACAACAGACTCTTAAGAAAATGAACGAGTAGCTAAGAGTAGTACGTGTCATCAACTGCAGTGGGCTGACTTCTCCGCATCCTTTATGTTCTTGACTTTACCTTGGATGCAAGAGAACAAAGGTGGAAGAGAACGAACGAATGGAAAACTTCTACCAGTGAGAGGAAGATAAAAAAACACCCCTCCTTAAGAAATGCTTTGTTCACGATCCGGGTGCGATCCAATGAAAACGAAGAAAAAAAAGTTCCACCTATGAATCATTACGTCGAGATTGTTGTGTGTGCTGGATTACGTGACATTCATTCAATGCAATTTAATTAGGCATTCATTAACTACAGTTTAATCAAGCATTCATAGACTACAGTTCAAGCAAGCATTCATAGAAATACAGTTTAATCAGGGTTGAACTCTACATAATTATCGCCCCGCATTTCAATGCATTGACCTGGTTGCCATATGTTATGTGCTTTTGATGAGTTGAATCACGGACGGAGCCACACCTTGATGTGTCCCCGTCTACAGGTGGTTATGACGGCGTCTTCACGGAAGGCAACGGAGTTGAGTGGTTCACCGTGAACGCTTTTTGTCTAAATTGGCGAGCGTTAGGCTACTGGGAGGGGGGGGGGAAGGGAAGATATCGTATCGGAATCAAGAATTACCATGACAGGCTGCAGAATGGCAACATCACTTTTCGACAAGGCAGGGTGCACTGCACCTTTTCGATCCTCGACCTGTGGATCATTGAATCGACGTCTGGAGGGCGCAGGTAGAATAAACGGAACGCTCCCACGTCTATTGCTGGAATACTGGTGTGGAGGTGGGGTTAGAGTGGGCATGGCATCACCCGTTTGCTGAAGCTTACCCCTTTAGGTCTATGCAGTGCATTGACCGAAAAGTCCCACAGAAGTAGCCTGGTGTCTTCGCCAACGCTCCCGAACCTGTAGTTTTTTTCATCACAGCGCCAAGGGTCAAACGCTACCCCAGTCACCTGAACAAAAGATGTCAGCCACATTCGCCGGTGGGTTTGGAATAATGCACCTACCCAAGATTGATGACCTTGGCAGCGAGCCACGATTCTTTGCTCCCTGAATGCCCAAATGGTCACCAGGTCATCCTGCCCACCAGTCTATTGCAATCAAATCAATGATTGAATCGCTTTTCTAGATACAGACATCAACGCTTACTAGAACGTATTTCCCATCGGGGCTCCAGCATACGCAGGTAAAGCCTCCGAAATAGCTGTGGTATGTGTCCTGTAATCTAGGGAGATTTGCTCAGCACCAGCCAGATTTCGAAGACATACGAAAGAACCAAACCTTTCATTAAAAAAATCTATGATGCGCAGACACCCATCCATGCACACAGCGGCAATATGCTGACAGTCCGGAGAAAACGCAAATGCTACATCCCGATTAGTGAACGCATCAAAGGCATGTCAGATGCTACCAACCAGTGACTGCCTTCTTGCTAACTTGCCAGTGCCAATTTGGATTGTGCTTGTTATTCCTCGCCTTGGTGATCGCCAGTCTAAAGAAGCAGCATTAGCTGAGCGAACTGACGGGTGAGTGGTCAAGCCAACACTAACGGATCATCATCGGTGCCAACGTTGGTTGAAAAGGTTTGATCGTCTTTCTCTTTGTCATATACAATCAACGAGCCGTCCTGGTGGGAGGCCATGAATAGATTTTCAGAACCTGGCATCCATTTGATACTGGTGACCGGGCTACTATTGATGACGCCCTAGATAGATGGTGTTAGGCTCCACATTCAACGCCTCCGCCCACAGCAAAATACCTGCTTGTTGATCCGTATATACTTGTTGCTCAATGGGTCGAACCACATGATATCGCCAGAGGAAAAGCCTATCACTATGTCCAGGTGACTGCTACTACGTGTCAATAGATTGACATCATGGCATGTAGGGATGGCCTTGGTGAAGTTGATCCGAGAGAGGGGCTCCTTAAGCTGATGTGAGTCATAGGAAGCAAACGTAAACGCAAACACCAACCGCCAAAATACCTTTGGCCTACCAAATAAATCACACCAAAGAAACGTCTTCCCAATGTTGAAGAATAAATAAGTATCCTCGCTTGTTCTGCTAGCCAGAATCTTTGCTATGTTGTCGTTAGTGATGATCCGCGCCACAAAGCTCGAAGTGGTCTTGGTGATGTTATTCTTGGTCTTCTTTCTCTTCACCGTGCCAAACAACGAGGAAAAGCCCGCTTCTTCTGGGGTTGTACCCGCCTTTCCAAAGGGGGACTGCGAAGTGTCGCTAACAATCGAGTCTCGCCTAGTCAGCCCACTCTCCGACTCGTCGGGTTCTTCGCTTCTCGAAGGACCCGAGAACAACTCGTTTTTCTCAAGGAAGCCATTCTCGAAACTTCCGCTCCCTGCGAAAGAGACCTTGTTGGAGCTCTCCTTGAAACGGACCGAAACCAGGGAAATCTGAGTGCCATAGGTAAAGCAGGGCTGAAGTTGTTCGTAAATTATATCCTCCCTCAAGATGTATTGGCCCTCGGCAGCAACGAAGTTGGCATGCTCTGGGGCCGACTCCTCAGGCTTCGACATGGACATCAAAGTGTGTGTATTGAGTTTAGAACAGCAAACTCCCCAATAAATCACTGTTTCGAGCAGAGAAGTCCACCAAAACTACCGTACGTGTCTAACAATGGGGCAACCGCACAGGAGTGTAGAATCGCTGCTCAGGGAACTTGGAAACCTCGGAATATGGAGCAATCGGTGATGACCTTCTCACCATCCCATGTATGTTTCACCGAATCTATTCAGGAAGCATTTTGGAGGAATTCATGGGAATCGCTGAGATCAGTGGCAATATTCATGGTTGTGGGTGAATCAACATTGGGTTTGCTATGCTTTAATGTGAAGATTTCTAAGAATGCGATGAAGTGTACATTTTTACAAAGCCAAGATCGAATGAGAAGAAGAGAAAGAAACAAACAAGATAAAAGCAAGGAGGTGCGAGCCCGAAGAGGCACAGCACAATGCAAACTATGCAACAATCATCGAGTCGGTGGAGCAGCTGAGGTTACCTGCAACCAGGTGGTATGTTCGACAGAGAGCTGTGGGGAGTGGAGCAAGTTAGATTTGAAAGCAGCAGGAGATCATTCGAACCATACCCATATGGCAATATGTCGGCTGGGGTTGTTGAGAGGGTTTCGAGGCCTCTGCCAAGAGCATAACGATCTCATCGCTTGATTGATCACGAGCCAAGCTGGTTGCCGTCTGCTTGCTCTTGGTCTCTAGTAACGTGGAGGCTTGAGCTAAGGAGAGACGGGTGGGTGATTGTTAGTGAGAACCAGGGTGGCTGAGCTAATCGCGTTACCTCTGATCAAGGTCTTGACAATACAGGCCCTCCCAGTCCATGCTGCAAAATGAAGCGCTATATTCGAGCGGCCAGTGAGAATCCGGTCGACTTGGATAAATCCACCCACGACGTACCTGTGTATCCATTTGCGTCTTGGCAGTTGACATCAACGCCCTTCTCAATGAGAAAGTCCGCTAAACCCTCGAGTCCACCAAGTGCTGCCAGGTGCAGCAGAGTATGCTGCGTGTTGTTCTAAACACTTTGTCAGTATTCGTCTGTTCCACTGGGTTAGCAGTCTTGCACTGTACCTTTAGATTCCAATTGATGTGGCTTCCAGCGACCACCTGATCAAGCTCCACGAAGCATTCCAGAATATACGACTCTAACGCCTTGAGGCTATGGCTTCTGGTGCTGTGTGCTCTACCGCCAGAGGTACCAGAGTCCTTGTCATTGTTGGAGTCGCCAGCAATTATCCTCATAGCAACCTGCAATTCAGTTCGACGATTAAAGCCAAGCCAAGCCAAGCCAGCTACAGCTGTGCCAACCAACCTGTCTAGCATCTTCCAGTTTTCCGGTTGTCTTAAGCCCGATGACTTGCAGAGCTAGCTCCATCAAGGCCCGGTCGGTTTCTGGAAACGACCATAGTCAGTAGTGGAACACATCGAAAGCACGTTCGCTCAAGCCTACCATCAATGTATGTAAAGAGAACGACGCTATCTTCGCAGGAGCTGTCAAACTGATACTCTTTGAAGGAAACCACCACTGGCCCGGGAGAAGGTGAAGGCGGGAGAATGCAAACGAGGGTGTTTGACGACCAGTAATGAGTGGCATTGGCCGGGGTAGAGCCAAATAAACACGTGAGCCCCTCTAGCAACACGACGGCCTATTAGTGGCAAGCATCGAAATCAATGAAAGAGATACTGTACATACCATGAAAATCACTCCCGAGGACAGTAATCTCAACCCCGCCGTACATCGGCCCTTCGGCAGGTACAACTCGACTAAGCCGAGGTCTACTCTGGATGCTAAGGAGTTGTGCTTCGACCGACTCCGTGGTAGCCCCATCTAACGAAAGGGATTCCTCCAGCTTCGCCACATCGCTCTCATTAACGGTCTCTTGGCCAAAGGTAGTGATGCTTTTAAGAAACTGGTTTTGAATCTCTTGTGCTGTTAAACGGGGCAAGTTTAATCTTGACTGGACAGAGGTTAAACTCAAGTGGTGTGAACTGGTTGAACTTAGAGATGTTAAATTCGTTGGGGACACTGGTGGGGAGATTTGTTGGGGAGCCGACAACGAGGTGACTAGGGATGGTGACATTGTGATAGGAGTAGGAGCCGGGCTTGGTATAGCGGAAGGCGTGCTAAGCGGCGAATCGGCATTCGCAGCCTTGAGGGCACGATCATACTCAGCTTTACGAAGTTTCCGGTTGCTCTTGAACTTCGATGATTTGTGGTCGTCGGTGATCATGATGGGTGGTGACATGCCAGTGGCAATCACCTGGCCGGTGTAATCTTTCATCACGAAACAGATGCTACAGAATGGGTGGGGTGAACAGCAAGCTATCATTGCCAGGGAGTAGATAACACATACCAAAAGCCAACTTTCTCATTGTGATGTCTGCAATAGCAAGTGATTCTTGTTGGCAGGATAGTATCACCACTGCTAAAGTCCACCAGCTCATTGCAATTGAAGAGAAGGATTTTGCGTTGCTCCAGTTGAAGCGACTGGTGAGTGCAGCGGGAAGATCATATTAGCACCTCGCGTGGTTGCTCATCGTGGGTCAGGGACTGCTTACCTTCTCATCGTCAAGGTCCATTGCTGTCGGCTTGCTAGGCTCAACCATGGTATTTGATTGCTGGCCTACTTCTCCAACCAGATGCTTGTTGGCATTGTTCTGCTGGTTCTTGAGCCGGTTCTCCTTCTTTCGCTGGGCTCGTTTACGCTGATCGGCAATAGGCCAAGGGGATAAATTAGGAAGGTCCGGCCAAAGCGTACACGGCAAATTACCTCTCGCTGCACACAGCCTAGACATGTCAGCACCTTCTTCGGCGCCTCGCTCGCGCAGATAACAGTCGCCTCCAGGTTCAAAATCCCCCGGTCGACAATGGGCAATGTTTGGTCTTGCACCCAAAGTAAGTTAGTACTCGCACAGCACACACCGTTCAGTTGAGTTGGGGGAATACCTCGTGAGTTCTTTCTCTTGAGTTTTTCCTTGGCAACCATGTACTCGGGGAGTCGCAAATGCGACCAGAGGGGAACTTTCTCCCCCTTGTCGGTCACCAGCTGCAGGCAGAGTTTGATCTGGGTCTCGACGCGCGATTTGGCGCCTGTCTGAGGGACTCCTAAGACTCGGATTTGCAAGCTAAATAGGGAATTCAGGTGAATATGCTAGATCTGGGCAGTGGATTTTCGGGAAGCGTACCCTTTTCCGGACAGGTCACCGTCAGCGATGTGGCCATCGTACTTCTCGAGCGGGTTGGAGATGGGGCTTCTAGGTTTGGTCTGGGAGTTAGTCTGCTGCTTGTGCATGTGCATGTTCAGCTATATGGATGGTTACATTCTGCGGTTCAGATAGTCCGTGAAGTTCAGGCACTTCTGCGATACGGCCGGCGTGCTTGGAGGGTAAACGCTTTGCTGGATTTGCCAGTTAGTCACATCGGTGTGGGTGGTGGTGGTGGTGGTGGGCCTGAGCAAAATACTCACGTTGAGTGTGCCAAACAGCTGGGAGTAGAGCGACAGACTGTCACCGGGCAGATCCGACATGGCATCCTCGGCCTCATTCGATACCGCTACAGTGGCTTCGATTTTAGTGTCTTTGTTTTCTTCTGCTTGTTGAGAGATGATATCACGAATGGATACCGTCTGGAGTGGTGGTTGCGTTTCAGAGTCGTACTTACTTTGCAAGGACGCCTGCTGAACATGGCTAAGGGGTGAAGGTGGTGAGGACAAGGCTATGATGGAGGGGGACAAGAGGTGCTCCTCTGTAGATATGGGAGGCGAAGCAGCCGGTGTGGTGCCCTCCAGCGGGGAAGGTGGATGCGAGGTGGTGAAAAATAGGGTGCTTTCTGCGTCCAAAGCCTCCAACTTTGGGTTTAGAAAGAGACTATCGTCGTCGCTCTGTGGCAGCAGATAGTCGATAATGAAGCTATCGGCGTCTCTTGGGGAGCCTACTGCCGAGTTGACCGCAGAGAAAAACGGGGAGTCCGTCTCTTCGGGGGAAACTGCGTGCGAGGAAGGCTCCGCTTTGATGCCGTTTTTGTCTTGGTCCATTAAATGCATGCGGTCTGTTTCTGAAGTCATTTCCGGGAAAAGCGAAGAACGGGAGAAGTATCAATGAAGAAGTTACTTTGTGTAGAATTAACGCCTCTGGTCTAAGGAGATTTAGTCTACTTGTTCACCACACAACTGTAGTAAGGGTGAATAATGGGGCTTAGGGAATGCTGGGTGTCAAGTGTGACGAGCTATGGTTTTCTCAAGGTTGAGACGGCCCAACTAACGAATAACTTTATTCTGGGCTCTAGGGGGTTGGGTGGGAGAAGAATGCAACTTGTTTTGGGTATCAAGGTATGATACAGGAAACTGTAAGCAACGCCGAGTGGTCTCAATGGCCTCCTACAATGCTATTCACTCGTGAAACAAAAAGAAGGATGCGTGGGTGCTCGTATATATGCGTATGTGTGTGCGGGTGTGCGGGTGTGTGTGTGTGTGAGCAACGATTCGCTTGGCTTTGAAGAGAAACAAAACCCCGCGAAAAGTTCCAATATGGTATTCAGGTGCTGGAGAGGCTAGCTGATAGCAAGTCCAACTGAGCTTTTGCAACAATATTTTCCAAAAGCAGGTCCCGAGTAAGTAGACTCGTAAATGTGGAAAGAGGCAAATTTTGATTTAACAAAATGCCGTAGCCCAGCACCCGATTGGAAGAGAAATAAACTCCATCGTAATTCCAGTCCGGAATTTGTGGAGAATGGATACCAAGGTGATTAAACTGATTTTCTGCCACACCGACCTTCCCCGCCCTTAAGCAACAAAGCTTAAACTAGTCAACTTGGTGGCAGATTTAACCAAGGCTGGTGCATCGAGGAGATACCGAGACCATGAGAAAATGAGGGGAGTCTAAGAGGTGCATCGGCTGATGCGCGCTCCTCAAAAACCAGTTTGGCCGAACGGCTCATACCGTATCTCGGCCAACATGACCCGCGGTATATATCCAACGTACGGACGGTTACACTCTGACCAACATTCTCTGGGGTTGGCATAACTGCTGGATGAAACCTTTTTTTGTCATTGAAATAAGTGATCAATCAATGCAGCCTATGTGCAGAGATGAAACATGTCAGAAAAATTCTCACGATATCGGGGCAAGTCCAACGTGCCTATGTTCGTTGATGTAGACGAATCCCTAGCCAATTAGACAACGCTTCACTCCGTCCGAATATTTTGTTGTCATTCCGCTCCGATCATTGGGTGCGGCTTTATTTGTCAGTCATTTCGTTCCATAATTGTCAGAAGCTAGTGAAAATCAGCCACCTACCATCACCCACTTCCACTGTGACGTAAATGATATTCGGTATCAAAGTGAATGTTGCTAATGCTTGTACACATCCCAGGATTTGTTCGAGGTAATGGTGGGTTTCCGTTTATAGTCGGACGCTCACATATCGTTTGTCGTCGGATGTTCACATATAAAAAGGGCAAGTGCCATCTAAGCGACTCACGCCACCTTCTCCGGGTCTTTCGATCTCCCCTCTCGTTACCCTATGGATTCAAAGACTCTTTCCACTAGTTCGTTAGTAAAGGCGGCAACCTACGGTACAGTCCAGACAAACGCGGGTCCGAAGTACAACTACAACGGCCTGCTCTTGACTGATTTGTCTGCCGCTTTGGTGTCCTCAACCTTCGTGTCCCCATTAGTAGCTATTATTGATAAATCCGTGGTATCCAATGCCAGTGGTCGACAAAGCCTCGGAGAAGGTCTCAAGGCTGGACTTAAGGATCTGTTCACTGCACCCCACAAGTTTTTCAGACAACCGACATTCATGATCATGTTTGCTGTATACTCAGGTACCTATGCGATTGCCAATTGGACTGAGACCATTTGCAACCATTACGACCAGCCCTGGCAGTTCCCCAAGTTCGTCACCTCTTCAATTGCCAACATCGGCTTAAGCTTGCTTAGAGATAAGCTGCTGGCCCAGTGGTTCGGCTCCAGCGCTAAAGCGAGACCACTGCCCCCACTTTCGTACGGGTGCTTTGTAGCTCGTGATTGTTTGACCATCGCGGCATCATTCAACCTTCCACCCGCCATAGCCCCATGGCTCCAAAAGCAGGTAGGGTGGACAAGGGACAACTGTGAGATTGCTGCCCAGCTCATTACCCCGGTTGGCGTGCAGTTTCTTTCGACACCACTCCACCTGACTGGATTGGATTTATACAACAGACCAGGAATCGCCGCTGCCCAACGCATCGCATTCTTGAAAAAAGAGACTGGCCCCACCACTGCCATCCGTATGGTCCGAATCCTTCCGGCATTCTCGCTCGGCGGGGTTGCCAACAAATGGATGAGAATGAGAGGAAAAGAATATTTCCGAGAGAACTAGTGCCCAACAGTCATCCCACCCTCAGCCCACATTGCATTCCCATTGTTAACCCTCCCTTCATTCTGTATTATTCTGTACATCCCATGAGATACCCATCAATAAACGTCATTTTAACTAGCTATAGTGTAACCTCTCGTGAGGGGAATATCGCCCGGCCATTGGCCTACAGTACTCCGCTGAGATGAGATAATCGCTCTACGAAATGCATCTTTACCTGCGCAAGGGGCTTAGCCTAATTGGATATATACGCTGATCTTGAAGCTCAGATAGTCTGGGGAGACTTGGATACATACGCTGGTAGACTCGGGAGACATAGGAGACTTCGAAAGATAAGCGATGTGAAGGAGATAGCACTATCATCATCGATATCGCATCAGCCACAACAGCCTGATATCGACCGATAATTGCCGTTTGAGGGGGAGGAATACAATAGGAGCTCTTGGGGTGTTGAACAAGCCACCCGTGCTGCATAACAGAACATGCTCGCCTCTCCTCAGCCCAACCTTCTCATTCAATCCACTTGTTCGTGCTGACCAGATCACGATCCGGTTAAGTTACTGTTCATAGTGGGTCATGACCCCCAATTAGGCACAAGCCCCCACCGCACCATCCTATTTGCCCAGAGCAAACAAAAAAATTTGCTGCAAAAATAACAATGCCCACTTCACGAATGATTTGCTGGTGCTTCTTTCCAGACTGTGGAGATGCTGAAATCAATCCACCGATCAATTTTCACCCTTCGTGAGCTTGGGAGGTAATTTCCATTTTACTAAACTGATCTTAGTCGGGTTTCTATCTATTCTTGCATAAAATCGTCGGTTTGGAAAAAAAAATCCTGGAAAGTGTTGCGAGGAGATACTGCTCTCTACCAGCCTTCCTTAGATTGTGCTACTGGCTCTCAGAGACTCGAGTGTATTTTCCACCCGTTTGCGTCTTCATCTTGCTAAAGCATGTCTGTTTCTTTCGAACCAAGTAATGAAAAGGAGAGAGTGCGTCAGGGGCTGTTGAAAGTTGGAACAAAGCGTTCCACTGGTGAAATCCAGGTGGAGACCCCCGGTTGTCTCATGTACAGTCGTCGCGGGGCCACTCCTCATTTGACCCCGGACATGGCTCGCTTGTTGCCCAACCGTGGGATACAAATATCTTTAAGCCACATGTAAGTGGAATTGGAGGATGCCCACCACACTCGTTGCCAGTTGTAATAATGCATTGTTGTAGGTTCGATGACATGCCCCCTCCATCCATAAATTTCGAGCCTGGGCTTCATAAATACCTGAATCTCGAGGTACATTGCAACCTGCACGCGAAACCTGGCACGCACTTCGTACTGAACAGAGCTTTTCATAGGACTACTTGATGTTTATAGACACGTTAGACCCTTCCCCCGAGCTAGAGCAAACACTACTGAACGGCGAAAAGTATATATCTGTAAATACCTATGGTGGTATCCGTAAAGTAAGCAGAGATTGTGTGTTGATTGACCACCACATGTGACTGAATGTTCGCTCGAATCCATCAGGTAACCCCTCAAGATTTCATCAAGACCATCAACGCATACAAACCGGATATTGCCGCAGCCATGGCTGATATTGTCGCTGATAAAATCCCCACCGCCAAGCGTGCTCGAAAATCAGTGGATCGGACCTTGAAATGGTTAGATGAAATCATTGCCGAGAAGAAGGTTGGTGTTTTGTAGTGTGACCGATTGCAGTATAGGCCCACTGATTGACGTTTTATAATTTAGGAAAACATCAGCCTTTTTGGTGTCTTGGTGGGCTCCCAGCATGAGCGTGAGCGCCAAAGATGTGCCGAGGAGTTGGTCAAAAGGGATATGGATGGTAATTTATAAGACATACTCACGCTCGGTCGGTCTTAAATTAATAACTGTCCTGCCAGGCTATGTTCTCGATGCGAGGGGCTTGAATGTCGAGGAGGAGGAGGAGCAAGAGAGACTGCTGAGGGTCTCCCTTGATTGCTTGCCCAAGGACAAGCCAAGGGTTGGATATGGCTTTAGTGCACCTGGTAAGATCCTTTCCGAAGCTAGCTAATGGGGCTGAAGCTAACCTAACCTACCATTAGACGGCGTGTTGAGAGGGATTTCACTTGGGATCGACTTGTTCGACTCCGCTTTCCCGTATATCACTACTGAAAAGGGACATGCATTGACATTTGAATTTGGAAGTCAAGAGGATAAGAATGCTGGCCAGCTCGTGTACGACCTCTGGGATCCCAAAAACAAGAGTGATCAAGGGCCGTTCCTCGAGGGCTGTCAATGTTTCGCATGCCAAAACCATACTCGCTCTTACACACACCATCTCCTCAACACCCACGAAATGCTGGGCCCCGTATTGTTGATGGTTCACAACTTTCATCATTACCTGCGCTTCTTCAAAGAAATCCGTGACAGCATCCGAGATGACTCATTTGAACAGAAGCGAGCCGACTTCCTACATAAATACTACAACAAATGATCTCAATAAAAATCCATAGATTAGCTTGACCGTTATCCCAGGTGGTAACTAGAATGGCCTGTTTTCTTCCTCCACGCATGGCTTGTCAGGGTTTGATCCATTTGCAGACAATGGTGGTGCAGGTGTCTGGACCCCTCCAACAGCCTAGAAATTAGTTGCGGCATAAGCGGTTTAAAGCCGGTGCTTAGGCTAGTATCGAGATCTTTTGCGAACGCTTTGCGATACTTCATTCAAAATCTCATTCCAATCCAATAGAGACATGGCCAACCGAAATGGAAATGACAGAGTGGGGTAATGAGCCAAGAGCTCTTTGGGTAAGATGTTTCTGCATCAATGATATTGGTTGGTAATCTATGAGACATTCACTGAATGTGCATATATACTAACACATACTGTGCATGTATATATTTGTCCATATGCTAACACATACTGGGCATGGATTTCCATCGCTTCTATTCCGGGTCACAATATATATATATCTCTAATTCAGGTTAGCTTTGATGGGATTGTTTCAAAGCCCGTATCCCACGATCACGCTGTACAGACGGCCTGGCGTAAATTGCTAAACAAGGCTTGCTAACGAGGCGTACGGTTTGGTGTGTGGAGTTCTATCCAGGCCAGTTTCCTACGGACGCTAGACACCGACGCATAGTACAAAATGTAAGCGAGATTACATGGCTGCCTGAAGGCACATGCTCGCCTTGAGGGTAACATCGGAATAAACACAATGCAGTGCAAACCAGTTGCGTACTGTTTACAGGGAGAGCCGTAAATGGGATTTCTTTCACACAGGTAAGTAACGTATCTTATGGATTTCTTTCAGATTGCTAGATTTGGAAAAGGCCGTTCGCGAAAGGTATCATTGATTTCTCTTAGTGCAGGGCTCGAAGCTGGGGTACGCATGGCTGAGATGGAAGAGCACTTCTCGTCCATCGATATGTAGATAAATTGGGCTACAAGAGGTGAGACCTAAGGTCGAGGAAGACACTGTGTCACTCTCATGTCTATGGATACCCTGTGTCACCACCTAGACTGTTAGGAATCCGTGCGAATGAGTAAATAATGTTTCGTGTGCTTTCATATGAAAGCGATACTGTATATTAGAATGGATGTGATAAATATGGGTTTATAGGAAGTTTCCTTATTTGCCAAAGCACATCCAATTTGTGATCCAAATCTCCAGCAGGCGCAGAGTGGAAGGATGAGAGTGGTGCCACCGAGAGGCACTTTGAATCCAGTGTCGGATTTGGGAATCCTTGAGAAACAAACGATCGTCGGTTCATATAAAAGTGCGTACCCCACACTTCGACTGCATCAATTACTTCTCTGTAAATTGTCTACCAGTCTAACAATCCAACACAATGCCTTCTTTCGTCGGTGCCATTGACCAAGGAACTAGTTCTTCCCGTTTCCTTGTGTTCGATCATGATGGTAAGGTGATTACCTATCATCAAGAGGAGTTCGAGCAACATTATCCCCATGCTGGGTAAGTTTTTACCGTTGGCTTAAGCGAGTGCATTCTTTCTTATGGTTGTTCAATAGTTGGGTTGAGCATGACCCTATGGTGATCCTGCAATCGGTTCTTACATGCGTGGAGGAGACTTGCAAAAAGATGAAAGCGATGGGCTTGAATCCCGAAGATATCAAGGGTGTTGGTATTACCAACCAAAGAGAAACCACCCTGGTTTGGGACAGTGAAACCGGAAAGCCACTTCACAACGCCATTGGTAACTCGCGGTTGTAGCCCGTTACCGAGGAGCCTTATTAATTTTTTCCTCCGCTGCATAGTCTGGTCTGATACCCGTACTAAGGAGACCGTCAAGAAAATCATCGACAGCCATCCCGACAAGCACAGCGACTGCTTCAGAGTAAGGCTCTTCACCATATTGTGAATTCATTCGAGTTACTGATCGTGTATGTTTAGGCCATCTGTGGTCTGCCAGTCTCCACCTACTTCAGTGCTGTCAAGGTGAAGTGGCTCATGCACAAGATCCCCGCTGTCAAAGCTGCCAGTGAGGTACACATGCTTCTACTTTGGAATACCGGAGATCCCACATGTACTTATTATTGACTTCGCTAGGCCGGCACTTTGAGAATCGGTACTGTTGATACTTGGTTGATTTATGTAAGTATGCTATGGATCAACGCTAGGTTGAATATTGATGCTGATGTAAATGCCATTGCAATCTAGAACCTTACTGGCGGTGCCAATGGCGGTCTCTTCATCACTGATGTTACCAACGCCAGCAGAACCATGTTTATGGACATCAACACTTTGGAGTGGAGCGATGAGCTCTGTGAAACTTTCGGTGTTTCCAAGAGCTTCCTTCCCAAGATCGTCTCTTCCTCCGAGGTGTATGGTAACATCACCGTTGGCGCTCTCCAGGGTGTTCCCATTTCCGGATGTCTTGGTGACCAACAGGCTGCGCTTGTCGGCCAAAAGTGCTTCAACATCGGTGATGTCAAGAACACCTACGGTACTGGTTGCTTCATGTTGATGAATACCGGTAACGAGGCTATCCAGTCCACCTCCGGCTTGCTCACCACCGTAGCTTATAAGCTCGGCAAGGACGCCAAGCCCTATTATGCTCTCGAGGGATCCATTGCTGTTGCTGGTGCCGCTGTCCGCTGGCTTCGCGACAACCTTGGCCTTATCTCCGGTAGCCACGAGCTTGACGAGCTGGCCGCTCAAGTAGAAGACAACGGCGGTGTCTACTTTGTTACCGCCTTCTCGGGACTTTTCGCACCATACTGGAGATCCGATGCACGTGGTGCCATCCTTGGTCTTACCCAATATGCCAACAAGCATCATCTGGCTCGTGCCACCTACGAATCCACCTGTTTCCAGACCTACGCTATCCTGAACGCCATGCGCAAAGATAGTGGCAAGGAAATCAACGTCATCAAGGCCGATGGCGGCTTGAGCAAATCCCAACTTTGCATGCAATTCCAGTCCGATATCGCTGGCGTCCGTGTCGAGCGTCCCGAGATGAAGGAGACCACCGCCTTGGGTGCCGCGTTCGCTGCCGGTTTGGCCGTTGGCTACTGGAGCGAAACCAGCGAATTGATGGGCATCAACAACGAGCACATCTACAGCTTCTCCCCATCCATGGATACCACCATTCGTGACAAGCAGATCAACGACTGGGAAAGAGCAGTCGAAAGAAGCTCCGGCTGGCTCCCACGTGAGGACTCCTCCTCCGAAGATTCGGATTAATCCCGTCCGACGACTCATCCCCAGAATCTGAATTCCAACTCACATGTTTATACTTCACATCGGCTACATCTTTTCTTGTTAACATTGGCCCGAGACCCATAATCGTAACAATAAACCCTCGATTCATTTTTGGAACTGTTTATTCGTGAATTGATGATATATGAATAATACTTGAAATAATAAAAATGGGGTATCGATGTATCGAAGTGCTTCTATTTCTGGCGGTTTCTCCTTTGCGGTTGGGGCCTTGGTCCATGGAGACGATGCTGTTGAGGTTGAATGGTGTTTGCTCCATCGTAAGCGGTGGGCTGGACGACTGGATCAAAGCCCTCGTTTTGGTCGCCATGGCTGGGCTCTCCCTTAGAGGAGTCATACTCCTCCTGGATGTACCAGGATGCGGTTTGCGCGTTGTTATGCACTATCAGGCCCTTCTCCGAGATCCTGTCGTCGAATTCTGGCTGTGAATAAACGCTCGCTCTGTTCTGTGCCACCATTCCGTTCCCGAAGGACGGCGAGCCGTGGGCCCCGTCTTTGTCGTTGCGCAGACGGCGCCTCTCATAGTCCTCCCACCGACGAAGGGTGATCTTGCTCGAATCGAAGACCCCGTCTTTCTTGCCATGGTCTTCTTCCTTGGTTTCCCCAGCCACCTTTCGAGTCTCACCCCAGGAGAAGTCGTCGAAATGCCAATAGGCGTACACCGGAAGAACAAAGTTCCACACTGGCAATGCCAGGAGATAGACCAACATCCATGCGATATAGATGAGCTTCCTGGTGGTCAGCAAGATCAGGACCGCGGGCAAGAACAATATGAGGATCAGCAGGATCAGCGGGTAGTAGCTGGCTGCATCGGTGAAGGTGGTGGTTGCTATGGAGTATATCAGCACGTAGGTCATCACAATGGCCACCGGCAACGATACCGTGCCGATGAGCTCCATGACCACGACAAACTGCATCGAGAAGCAGAAGGTTCCGCACAGGTTTCGGACCAGCACAAGCTCCATAAGATTATGAATGGTGGAGTTGATCCAACGGCGCCGCTGTGAAAGCAGGACGCTGAATTCGTCCGGAACGACCGTCTTGCAAATCGCCTGAGGCATGAACATCATCTTTCTGTTGGGGAAGTTCCTCAGCATTAGTGTGGTCAAGAAGCGATCCTCTCCCAGCAACAGGAGGTTTTTCTGGTGCAGGGTGTCCACTTCGTTTTGGGAGTATTCCTGGACGATCTCGGGCTTGGTGATAATCGGGACCCAGTCACTGTCGCCCTTGCGTGCCTTCAGCCGGTACATGCAGAAGCAACCGGGCAGACAGGTGACACCTCCGAATATGGACTCGAACCCTTTGCCCAGGTGGTGGGATATGTAGTATTCAAACACCTGGATGGCCGTGACCCACGAGTCTCGCTTGTTGGCAATCTTGGTCTCTCCGCACAGGCCCATAATCATCTGATCGTTGATCATGCAGTTGGTAAGCAGCCTCAGGGAGTCCGGATAAACCTTGGTATCTGCGTCCACCATGAGCACGATCTCGAAGTAGTCGGGGGTGGCGCCGGTGAGATGGTGGATCTTGGTGAACAGGTCATAGTCGAGAGGGGTCATGCGGTCGTTGAATGTCACCCGGCTGAAGAAATTCATCAGGATCAGCTGGGAGTCCCGCTTTCCCCGGTTGCCCGGCTTGGGCTTTCCTTGCTCCTCGGGCGCGCCGCACTTCACCACGACCACGGTGGGGACACGGTGCCCGGCGTGGACAAAATGCCCGGCATACACCTTGGCCATGTTGTGCTGCTTCGCGCCAGAGGCAACCGCGATGTAGCTTTGGGGCTCAGGGTCCGTGTAGAGCGGGTCTAGCTCGACCATGTCTACGCAGATGTCTGGTGTGCTTTTCTCGTTCCCGCTTCCGGTGATGATGCCGTCGGCGATGATGAACAGAAGCTTGCGGTCATCGCTGTATTCGGTGGCGGCAAGACTCTCGATGGTGCATCTCAGCGAGCTCTCCCCCTCGGAGTAGCAGGTGACCAGCAACACGGTGAACAGCTCGTTGGAATCGAGCTGGATCTGCTTTATCTCGGTGTTGACGCCGGCGTTGGCCCACGGGGCGGACTTGGTGCCGATGATGTGCTTCGGCTGAAGCCTTGGTGGACGGGCAAGCTTGAACGAAAGGAACCAGTCGAACAGGACAGCCATGAAGAACCGGGTCAACACGATCCCTAGAATGATCACCATGGAGATCACAAAGAAAAGCTTCACCCCGAAGCAACCGGGCGTTGACTTGCTCAAGGAGCCGGCGAAGTATTTCCCGGTTAGACAGGGAATGGAGGCGATCAGCTCTGGTCTGCGAAGAAACACGCGGGTGGCGTCAGTGATGCCGTTGTCGATGACCTCCCGGATGGCGCCATCCACAACATCCTCGGGGGTGGCAGCGGGGAACGCTTTGATATATGGGGTGAGGTTGAGGATGCTCCCGTCGATGACGAAGGAGTTCTTGGGGATGTCGACCCAGTCGTAGCCCAGCCTTCTACCAGTAGGGACCAGGTTGTAGGTGGCCGCGGACTCTTCGATCGGAGGAAGCGGGCAGCCCGGATTCTCCTCTTTGGCGGTACACGGGTTGTATTGAACAGACGAATAGCCGCTGATGGATGGGTCCCGGCAGGCCTCCACGTTGGAGCCATGGAGAAACTGGCTGCTGATGTCCGAGCCAGAAGGGAAGCGGCTCAGCTCGTTCTTCGCCGACGAGGCGGAGTATGCGAATCCGTTCACCCCGACCAAGCCTAGACCACGAACGGGTTAGTGTTGCAGCAACAGATAGGCCTCTCACTCAATGTTACCTGGAACGTCCGAGCTCACTTGCACAAAATTCTCCACACTCGTCATGGCGCTCGGGGGACAAAACACGTGCGGCAGGCCCAGGGTCAGAAAGGCCACTATCCCGCCGATCAGCGCGATGATCCAGCAAAGGGCTACCTTCTCCCTCCACGCCTGACGGCTGGCCAGCTCGGGCATGCCCATCTTGGACAGAACAAACCCCGGGGCCCAGAAGGTCGTGATTTTGGAGAAGAGCACCCAAGGATCCAGCGATCTGCGCTCATCCTGGCCGCTCAGCATCGGTGCCGGGGCATGGAGGCGATCAGGCCGGGTGAGGGTCCTGCCACGCTTCAGACTAGCCATGCTGGAGAGAATCGACGAATAGAAGAGATATGTCGGCTGCTTGATCAACCGTAACACTAGCCTAACTTTGGTGGGGTGCTTCGAGTAAAAAGGGGCCGAATCTAGTTGGAGACAAAAGAGACTGAATGTTGATTGCAATCTGATGGTGGGCCTTCTATTTCTAGTGTGTCTTGGATTCAAAACTGGATTGATCGGAGGTTGGCTCCGATGCTCGAACAATTGGATGCCGGGTGCAGTAACATCCGCTGATGCATCCATTATCCCTCTGGGCCATCTCCCTTGCCGCAGGTTGAGACCATTCTGTCGACCATGAGGGCTGCATTCTAGGAGATTAAGGCTGATTGTGAGGGATGAGCCACAAACCGAGCTGAAACCCATGACGCAACCGCGGGTGGCTGTGGCTCAGGGCGTGCTGCGTGTTTCGATGGGATTCCGTGGTTGATTGTACAACGGCGAGGAAGAGGAGCTGTGCTGCATGTTTCGATGTGTTTTCGAGACCTTGCCTATTTATTGTACGTTTTGGAAGAGAAGGGTGCAAAACAAGAAATGATTCAACTAGTAAAAAATACATCTGTAGAAAGGAAGTAAGGACATAAGTGTATTAGAGCTAACAGAGCTTATTGTTCCATCTGTTCGGGGTTGGGTGCGGGCGCGGCACCGCCCTGTTGCTTCTTGGAGACACCAGAGACGATGTCGTCGACACGGAGCAACAGACAGGCCGACTCGATGGCGGTTTTGATGGTTTGCACCTTGACGGCGGTGGGCTCCCACACTCCGTACTCCAGCATATCCACCACCTTGCCGGCATGGCCGTCGATACCCCAGGAGTGGTTTCCGTTGGCATGCTTGGCTCTCAGCTGGGTCAACACCTTGATGGCGTTGCCACCGCAGTTCTGCACCAGTGTGCGTGGAATGACCTCCATGGCCTCCGAGACTGCCATGTAGGGCCATTGCTCAACCCCCTCCAAGGTCTTGGCCTTCTGGGCCAACTTGACGCTGATGGCCATCTCGGTAGCACCACCGCCTGGTGCCAGGTTGGGGTTGAAGTACACGTTACGCGCGACGCACATGGCATCCTGGAGATTACGCTCGATCTCGTTGAGAACGTCCTTCGAGGGGCCACGGAGGAGAATGGTGCAGGCCTTGGGGTTCTGGCACTTGGTCATGAAGGTGAAGTACTCATCACCGATCTTCTCGATGGAGAAGAGACCGCATTGGGTACCGACATCGGAATCCTTCAGGTCGTCGACGCGGTTGACGATGGTGGCCCCGGTGGCTCTGGCGATACGGTTGTTGTCGGTCTTGCGGACACGGCGAATGGCGGTGATGTTGGCCTTGAGAAGGTAGTGCTGGGCAAGGTCGGAGACTCCCTTCTCGGTGATGACAAGGTCCGGCTTGACCTCGATGATCTTGTCGCACAATGCCTTGATTTGCTCCTCCTCGATTTGGAGGATGCGGTTCCAGTCCTCCTCCTTGGTGATCTCGATGTTGGTTTGGGACTCTCCCTTCTTGTATTCGAGAGGGCAGTCGAGGAGGACGACTCGGGGGTTTTCGATGTGGCGACGCATCTTGGGGTGGGTGACATCCTTGTTGACCATGACTCCGTCGAGGACGCGGGACTCCTCGATCTCACCGCCAGGAATCTGCGGTTGAGTGGTGGATAAGTACGGGTGGCTCGCATACACGATGAACAGCGTTGCAACATACCTTCTCGACTCTGGCGTATCTTTTGATGTCGACCTCACGTCTGCCGTTGTCTTCGATGGCAACGGTCTTGACGGCATCAAGGGCCAGCTGGCACATCAACTCACTCCAGCGGCTGACGAATTTGGTGCCGATGGAGGCTTTGATAAGGTCCAACATCTCCTTGCTGTCGTTGACATCGACTGGGTGGCTGACCTCGTCAACCACCTCGATGGCGTCCTCAAGGGCCTTCTTCAAGGCGGAGATGATGACGATGGGGTGGATGTTACGCTCGAGGTAAGGTGCGGTGGTGGCAAGAACCTCACCAGCTAGAGAGAAAGGGTCAGGTTGAGCGGGCGGGGCTATTTTGGAGAGGGCTTACGTACCGAGGATAATGACCGAGGTGGTACCGTCACCAACTTCCTCATCTTGGGTGCGACTAAGCTCAATCATACTCTTGGCTGCGGGGTGGGCGACCTCGACTTCACGAAGGATAGCGTTACCGTCGTTGGTAAGCACAATACCACCCATGGGGTCAAGAAGCATCTTGAGCATGGAACGAGGCCCAAGGCAGGTACGAATGACATCGGCTACAGTCTAAGCAGGGTCAATACGGTTGCGGCGACAACGTTAACCGAGACGGGGGACAAGAATAGATACCTTGGCTGCAGTGATGTTGGAGATCTGGGCTTTTTTACCAGTCTCTCTCTGGGTATTGGTATCTATCGAGGGGAAAGGGAGTGGAAGGCGGAGTTAGTCAAAGTGGCTCCACACGCCGGGGCCCGGCTCTCGGGGCGGGGCAACGATACGAAAGGACACTAACTCATAACAATCACAGGTGCTTGCATCATCTTTATTGCTTTCCGGAGTATCAGCCAACGAAAGAAACAGTTGAACCACGTAGACCTGAACGGGGTGTCCGACGACAGAACAGTAGTTTTGCCGAGTGGCCAGATGGCCGCTCCTCTGGGCCACCCAATCCGCATTGTTTTTTTTTCGGGAGTCTTTTTTTTCCTCCACGATGAGTGGTGGAAATCTCGCCTACTTGTTTCTGGCATGTTCGCTACCCGATTCCCAGCCTTCAACGAAATCCCCTTCCATCTCCCGGATTCTAATTGGTCTACGCCAACCCGTCCTTGGAAAGTCGTCTCGCTGCCAATTGCCTCACCTCTCGGTTGCTAGGGGACAAGCCTCAGGTTTCCTCACACAACCTTGTTTGCCACAAGGTTGGTCGGACTTTATTGTGGTCGGTGTGTGTGGGGGGGGGGAGGGTGATATTAGGTGTCCCCAAAGGTTCCGTGGGGAGGGTTGGGAGGAAGGCGTTCTAACTGGTATATGAAATCCAGGTGGTACAAACGTTGGGGTTTTACTAGTATCAACATGGCCAAGCGTTGCGGCTCAACCAAACCAAAGGTAGTTTTACAAAGAAAATTAAGGACATGGAACGCACACTACGGATTACGGATATGTGGGAGGGGTGGCTGGTTGGTAGGTGCGGGTGGGCGCTTAGTTCGGGTTGCTACTTATGCTGTCCAGGATTAATGTGACGTTGTCGGCATCTTTCAGGTCTTCTAAAAAGGGGACTAAATCTATTAGTTCCGTGTCATGTGGGTCGTCGAACCAGGAGGTGATGGGAACTGCGTTGGTTGGATGGAAGATGTAGCTGGCGGGCGAGTTGTCGATGATCACCACTTGCCGCAAGTCTCGTCCAAGCTGGGACAAATTCTGGGGGTCGGGTTAGTTTGGGCGCGGATGGGACGGTTGATAGGTTGGTTCCCGACTCACCTTCACGTAGTTTCCCCGGTGGTTGTAGCAGGCTTCTCTGAACAGTCGGTGGGTCACCACCTCATGGATATCCAGTTTGTCGAGCACCGGATCGGCATACTACACACACGGTTAACCATCTTCCAACATACGCTGCATCTCCTCCCCCGTCCAAATTACCTTGGCCAGACTTGCCGTGAAGACCACCACCTCATAGCATTCCCCGACTCTCTTCATGAACTCGTCTACGCCTGGTCGTTTGACCACGTACACGCTGTGTGTTTGGCCCTCGATCTCCACAGGGATGATGAAATCCGCCTCGGCCACTGGCTGCGGTGCACGCATGGGTTAGTATCGGTAGGGGAGTGTTCACACGGGAGGGTACCAACCTTGAAGGAACTGTGCACAAGGGTTTCGTCCAAGTCTAATACAAGACACTTCTTCCCGGCATCCTTGGGTGCCAAAGGGGGCAGCAAGTCTTTACCTGGTGTCTCGAGCGCTGACTGTTGAAGCAAGGGTTTAGGCCAAAGTTCGAAGGGGAGGGGATAAAGTTGGAGGGCGTGAAGGCATACTTGAAGGGCGAGCAGCTCGTTGCGTTGCTCCGACACCAACAAAACGTCCTCAGTGGAGATCACGATAGGTGAGCTGATGGGCTCCTGGTCCACATCTAGTAGGAAGTTCGAAAAGAGGGCCAGTTTAGTCTACACGCCGTTCTCGATAAGGGTGGAGGGGGAGTGTGTAGGTTGAGACCATGCCAACGGGATACATCGTCCCAACCAGGCCAGATGACACGTCAGAAATCTGAGTCGCCTCGGTATAGAGATGCACGAGAAAGGCAGGCTTCCTTCAAAACAACGCAGGGTTGGCCTTCCGCCGAAAACCAAGGGGAAACTCGAGTTTACCTTTGTGCGACAAGAAGCCTCCTTGATCTGGGTCGATAGGGGTGACTTGTGTGATGATGTTTGCGAAGGTGTCGCCTTGCTCTCTTACTTGGGTAACAACGGTCTCGGCCATAATAATCTACGGTTGACGAAGGGTGGAGGGGTTAGGTCGGAACGTGGTGGTGGTGGAAGCCTCAGTGAAGGCAAACCTGTGGGCTGGAAAGCGAAATCCAAACTTCGTAACTAGGGATATGGAATAGCTACACTAGAACTGCAAGGAGAGTGACTGGAAGGAAACAAGCGGATGGAGGAAATTCAAGGAGGAATCGAATCAGATAAACGGATCCAATGGAATTTACCATTCACCATCCACCATCCACCACCCACCATCCGCCATCCGCCCAAGACAGCTCAGCAATAAGATTCGGATCCGAAAGCTACATTGGAGTGAATGGTTGGAAGATCAAAATTTTTTCATTCCCTGAATTTCCCTTATTCATCATGCAATATCCGCCTTCGGTCACGTATTAACCCACACTTTTCCATGAACCCTCGCCTCCCAACCAAACTGACCATGCGATCGGCCGTCCGGTTGTGCAACCTGGCCATGGGTGGTAACGGTGTCCTTGCGCTCGAAGGTCAACCTGGATCATTGCCGATGTGCAAATCCTAGATCACTCTGCGTGTGCTGACAATGCTGGCGACATGTGTGGGGAAATCGGGCTGGAATTCTGCTACCTAGACGTCGGGTTACTTCGGTTCCCCGCAGGTTTCGATGGTGATTGGCTCCAGATAAGATTGCTGCCCCCTAATCCAATGGAACAGACGCTAGCATCTAGTCAAGGACCAGTCGAATCTGACACGATGGTTGACCACGGTGGACTACGGTTTAGAGAAATGTTGGCCATGGACCCTGAGGGTTAGCTAGCTTTCTTGGGTCACAGGGGTTCATTCGGAGACATTCTATTTGTCGCTATTTCTGGCCGATCAATCGGTTTTCTTTGCCATCGACCAATCTTGAGCTGGAGGGGGGGGGATTGAGGCTGCCTTCTCGTTTGCCCCCTGATCTCAGTACTGTGGTTACTTCGGCTCTTCGGGGTTGCTTCCAATTTGTTGCTCCTTAATCGGGTGTCAATTCACCAGGCCCCAACCAAATCCTTCTGCTACACGATTTGATGGATCCTCCTTGGCCGAGTTCGCCCTTCAGTTAGTGTATAGCGTCCTGATCCCAGTGGTGAATCATTTGATGGCAAAGGCCTTTCAACTACTCCGCCAGATTCCAGCAGCCAGTACGATGCTTGCAGTGGACAGGAGCCCTGAAGTGCTCATACTTATATCACCCATTGGTTCGTTGGGGGCATATTCCGTGCTGGTGTTTCGAGTCAAACCTCACATAGAAATCGCGAAATCCAAACCAGCTTAACCTTACTGTTGGAGCGTTGTGCGACAAGAAAGTTCCCTGGTTAATTTTCCACACCTGGGATGTTCTTGGTCTTCTTTGTCTTATCGCGGCTATTATCTTTCGACTGTGATCTCCTCATGGTATCCCATCTAACGTGTCTTCATGAAACTTCTATGGTCTGTGGCCCGGGGGATTGCTAATAGAGAGGTTTCAGATCCTACTTGGTGTGGGTGCAGATGGTGGTTTACTTATTTCATACGGTGCACGGCTTCATTGTACCGCCTAGAGGATTTGAAGGGTATTTAAGATGGTTGCTGATGGACATATGCCACCAAACAGCAATGGCTTGGGTTTTCTAAGCGAAGGTCAAAAGTGTTGTAATTGTTAAGCTGTCATCTAGATTTTTATGCTAGCTTAGTCATATAGATCTTATTTCATGATTAGCAATCTGCCCTAACCAAATTTCTTGTTGGGATTGACTTAGAGTATCTTCACCAAATATGAGATACCCAGATTATGCCATTTCTCAAAGTTGTCCAAAAAACCCCAAACTTTGCACACATATTACTGGGACTTCTCTTAGCAAACTCTACACAGTCTTTTGCCATACTTTATCAAAAGTATAAATACTATACTTTTGATCAATAAATCTACAAGTGAATGGCAGGAAAATCCTCTTGTTCTCCACATCATTTCTGATACTCCTCAGAATATTGCAACAGGTTATGAGCACCAAGCTTGCTTTCCTCTTGGTGTGAGCTTTACTTTTAGATCTACTGCTTCTAGTCTGGAGGAAGACTTTTGGCACTATTCCTCTGCTAAAGTCAAAGATGACTACCACTGCTTAAGGACTATAGTCATGAGGGTATTGCTGCAGAGAAGAAGGCCTTGCCTTCAAAAGTTGCTCTTACTAAGTACTCAAGTTTGTTATGAAGAAGAGTCAATTAAATGTCATGTAAATATGTCAAGAAATATAACATGATGATGTTCTACCACCTATGAAGGAGAATATGTAATTTCAGCAATTGAGGATACAGATCTAAGTTGTAACATACTGATATATGTGCTCATATAGCCCCACTTGACTGTCAGACAAGTGTTTGATAGGTTATTTTACTGAAATGCAAAATAAATATATCATTACTGAATGATTGCTGGAAGTAGATTTTACCTAAATCTGCTGCCAATCATAATAAGGCTGAGAATGCAAATTCTGGAGCTGTTAGCTGCCATTTGGACTACCCATCAATGGAAGAAGATCCTAAAAACAAGCTCCCTGAATTGGCAGAGTTGTGATGACAAGTAATACATATATATCCACCTGGAGTACAGATATGGGCTTCATGATTGATTGGAAGAATGCTGTAGTTGTGTTAAGCACTTTAATGCCAGAACCAATGTACTAGGAGGAAGAGTTGAAGCTGTTAGACATGTTGTCACTCTCTATCAGTATCAAAGCAATGTGAGAAAGTATTATACCAGTCTAGCAAAATCAACTCAAGAAAGTAATACAGCCAGCCAAAAGGATTGAAGCAAACAATTGCAAGCCTGATTGGGGTATATAGCAAAGCAACAATTGGCCAATATGCAACCAAGAGCCACTCATTAGAAAACATAATATTTTATACTTGTGATTAATATATCATTTATTACAGTGGAAGAAAACACTTGGTGGTATTAAGTAACTATGGAACAAGTCTGGAAAACTGTCATTAATTAAGTTACTGCCAAGCTCTACACCTCAAAATACTAAAATATTGGAGCCTTATACCAAATTTCCAATGAAACTGGTGTTCAATACAGTATATTTCATCAGATTTGTTTACCTACAACAAAAGTTGTGATTGATCTAAGTGGATGCCAATTTTGATTACTCTATGAATAATAATTGTGATGATCCTGTCAAAAGGCCATCACAAAGTTAAAGTCATGTGTCTAAGAGATATTGATCCTGTCAGTACACCATGTAAATACTGTTGAAAAATAGTTGCACCCCAAATTAAAAAAAATTAGTAATTAAAGCTTCAGTTACAACTCAATTATAATTGCATTGACCCGTACAAGTCCCTATACCCAAAACTAACATTGAGCCCAACCCCACACTCAACCAGTAACACTATTAGAATCCACCATTCAGTAAATATTTCTATTAGAACACCCTTTTTCCATGACTTTGGCAGGAATCCTGCAGCTTTATGCCGCTGTACATTCACTGGCTCCTATATGTCCTGGTCTTCAGCTTGTACTGCAAGGTTTAGTACCTCATCTGCCAGTCTTTGCAATAAATACTTGCAATATTCAAGTGAGTTTTCTTGAGCACTGCTCATGAAGAAGTGCTGCAACCTCTTGGTGGCCTATTAATGCCCCAAAATTCCCCTGCAGGCATTGTGATAGTCTTTTGAGTACTTGACATTGTTGCATTGTCTGTCAGTGGGATCTCTTCTCTGTGTACAATGGAGGCAGTGGTGGACAAATTGCTTTTCTCTGCAAACTCATCTACCTCACTGGAGTGTAGGTCAACAGGCTGTGCTTCCAACCTATGAGAAAAAAGCTTTTGTCTTGTTGGGCATTCTTTGTGTCTATGAGGAGATTCAGCCCATTCTGGGCTGATGGCATTAACTGGTGCAAACTACAGCTTTTCTCTCATACTTCCCTCTCTCTGGCTTGGGTAATGTTTTTCTCTTTACCCTTACCTTTATTACTGCCAAGTCTTTCACTGCTACTTTAAATCAGTGCTTCTTGCATTGTACTTTGTTTTCTCCTTGAAGAATGCTGTACTGAAGCATCTCTTTTTGCCTGCTTGACCCTTGCCTGCACTCTACTGACTACCTAATGTTTTTTATTGCTTGTCTGGGACTATTAGCCCTGCTTGTAATGAGTGCCTGAGAAAGCTGCAGGTTTTATCAATGTAAGGTCCTTTGCTGCTACTGTGACTGAGTGTTTCTTGTCATGAACTACATTTTCTCCTTGATAAATGCTCCACTGATACATCTGTTTCTATCTGCCTGTCCCTTACTGGCACTCCTCAAGCTATCTGATGTTTCTTTACTACTTGTTTAGAGCTTTCAGCCAAAGCTTGTGACAAGCTCTTGAGGAAGCTGCTGGTTTTTAGCAGTGGCACCCTTGTTTTCTGCCTTTGACAGTTTCTGCTATTCTTGAGATACCTTCTGAGCATACAAATGCTGGCCCAAAATCTGTTTGCTTGCTTGAATCTAGGATATAGCTCATGGAACAAGTCAGATGCATTCTGCTTAGCCATGAGTCCCTGATGTTCCCATGGCATGCTGGCCTTAAGATTATGCTATGTTAGACTTCTAACAGCCTTTGAATATTGGCCCACACTTCATCATTGCACTTAATGGCTTCACAGATCTTCAATGTCTTTTGATTTTTAGGCTTGGGAATAAGCACCACAGTCTCTCACTCCCATTCTATGATAGGCTTTTCTGTTGGCTCTATCTCTGGGCACTAATGTTGTGCTTCAAAGATTGAAAGGTGTTCCTATGCTGTTACATTAGGAAATTTAGGGTATTTGCTCATCCTGTTTCAGGAACATTGGATGACTTCTCTGGGCCATAACATGTATCCTATCAGGTACTGCACATAATTGCCTCATCAATGCTTTGGTATGAGCTGACTACATACTTGCAATATGGGTGGTGGTAATGTTATGTTGGCCATTTGCTGGTCTTCAACAGAGGGTACTGCATTTACTCCATTCTCATGTGCCTGAGCATTATGGTCAGCTTGCAGTTCTGTAGAGGTTCTAATCTGCCTACTTGACTGAGAGCCCAAGGAGTCTGCATTATTACCTTTGGTGGGCACACTGTCCACATGGCCTTTTTTGGATGCAGCCCTGCTTGTTGCACTGAATGTCAAAGCAAGCTGTTGTCCAGCTACTCTTCAGCTGCTGTCAACAGTGGGGCTTAGTTGGGAACCAGATAACTTTGCTTTACTTATTGTTAGCATATATAGGGAAGTGAGTCATACCAAAGTGGAAATAGAAAAACATATATGTGTGTATGCGGTGCCACAACTTAATTCATAATGCTTACTATGGCAGGTCATCATTGAATTTTACATTCACATATGAGCAATGTTTCAAATACAAGACTCTCTTAAATGCACACAAGTATCAACAGAAAAATGCTATAATAGCGTAACATTGTTGAGTGTCAAGCTGTTTGCCCCATGGAGAAGACTACTTTGATTCAATGCCATTGGAAAAGAGAAAAAAGACCATGTGGCTATTGTAACAAGCCTCTCAGCCATGAAGCATGCAGGCAGCAAAGCAAGTATTACAAGGCTCATGGATAATGTTTTGTCACACAAGTAATATTTTGACCAATCATCAGTAGACTTGCTCTGATGGATAGTGCCACATTGAACCATGAGTGTCAAATAGTGCCATAATGTGCCAGAGAGGCATAGCATTCCTAAACTTGGCAATAGAGTGTAAAGCATAGCTCCTCATCTTCATGCAAAGCAGCCCATGGATTTCACCCCCATGCTGGAGAAATTCCATTTTTTTGACCGTTTTTTTGGATCAATGTTGTGCAGGATGTGTAAGAGCTCAGAAGGACTGAAGACAAGCATCTGGTACTCAATACCCATGGCACTCTGAATCTAGCTCCTGTGGCTTGTATCATGTCACAAACATGAATGGCACTATCTTGGTCCACTGGTACTATATGGCACTATAAGTGCTTTGTATAGGTTTTACTTTAGGGCTAATTTTAAATATAGTGCCAGATAGTACCAGTAGACCAGGAAAATGCCATGCATTTTGTGACAAGTTACCAATCTCTGGAGTGTTAGATTCAATGATGACCTGCCATAGTGAGCATTATAAATAAAGTTGTGGCACCACAAACATCTGTATATGTAACACCATTTCCCCTTTGGTTTGACTCACTTCCATATATATGCTGCCAAAAAATAAAGCAAAGTTGCATGGTTCCCAACCAAACACCACCACTGACAGCAGCAGAAGAATGGTTAGACAACAGCTTGCTTTGACATACTGTGCAGCAAGCGGAGCTACAACTAAAAAAGACTCAGTGGACAGTGTGTCCACTAAAGGTAATAATGTGCACTTCTAAGGCTCTCAGTTAAGTTGGCTATTGGGAATCTCTGCAGAGCCACAAGCTGGCCAAGTTGCTGTGGCAGATAAGAATGTAGCAAGAGCACTACCTTCAGCCAGAGACCAGCAAGTAGTTGTCATAACATCACCACTACCAGTATTAGCAAGTATGTTTTCAGCTTATACCAAAGCATTAATGAGGCAATTAGATGCAGTGGCTGCTAGGATAGATACAATGGCCCAGAGTGATCAGGAAATAGTCGAGAAACAGGATGAGCAGACAAAAGATGTAGAGAGATCAATATCCCATATTGAGTAAGCATTATCTATACCGCAAAGAAGGAACTCTAGTAGCTCAATATCACATCCAAGAATTGAGCCATTTCCCAATGTAACAGCAGGGGAACACTGTACAGCCTTTGAAGCACAACAACAGTGCTCAAGGATAAAGCCCACAGAAAAACCTATTACTGCAAAGGAGGAACAAAATGTAGAGTGTATACCAAAGCCTAAAAATCAAAAGACATTGGAGATCCATGAAGCCATTGAGTGCAATGATGAGAGTGGGCTAACATTCAAAAGGCTGTTAGAAGTTTAGCACACCAACACCTTGAGACCAGTATACTGTGGGACCATTGGGAACTCAAGGCCAAGCAGAATGCACCTGACTTGCTCCATGACATGATCTCATAACATCCTTGACCTTACATGATTTTACCAAATCTAGTTGGTGAAGAGATTGCAGTTCCTTCTAGAAAGTTCTACTGCATTCTAGCAACTTCTGGAAAGCTCCAAGTCTACATTACACAATGGAACATTCTATGGAAGCTTCCCTTTGGAAATTATGTAGCTCACTACCATTTATGGTAGTTGCATGTTGCATAACCTAGTAGCATGATTAGCTGACTCATGTCATATCCCCATGTAATGTTCTAGTCTGTTCTTTAGTATATTTCTATCTTGGCACACTTACTGTGCCTTGCCCCAAAACCCATCATTATTAGCCAATATCTCATGGCATCTATATTGCCAAAAAGTAATATATAGATATATCCCCCTTATGTGTTCCTCAGTCTGATAATCACAGGTCTTGAATAAACAGCCTTGCCTTGTTGATCCACACCTAAGTCCTTTCCTGGTCCTGCCTTGTGTCATTTCATAACAGCTTTATCAGACACCTCTTGACTTACCTGTGGATCTTTACCTTCTACCTAAAGTTCTTGAGAAGAACTTGTAAAGGAATACCTACTGTCAGTATCACCCTATATCTTTCCCTAGTCTTGTCCTCTAAAGGCAAGGATATTTCATCTTTGCAAAATTATTGGCCAAAGCTGCATTCACTTTAATACCCTGCTGGTGTAGTCTACAGCTGTTACAGTATTGGAAGCCTTAGTACAATACTCTATCAAAGGATGTCAAAGCCACTACATGGTGAAGTGTTCTTAACTTATTCAAGGTTAGGAATTGTAGCTCAATAATTGTATTTGTGACAATCTAGTAGCTTTATAACCCATATATTGGACTTGTTCCATCATTCCAGCTGATCATAGTGCCCAATAGTGCCATAGCATGCCAGATGGTGCCTGATCATGCCACAGAGTGCCAGATGGTGCCATACAGTGCCAATTTGGGATCAAAATTGACATGCATACAACCCTAAAATATCAAATTAATAGCAAATTATACAGCACTTTCTGGCACTTTAATCAATGGCACAATGGAACAAGTCTATTAGCTAGTAGCATCCAGTACTCTTGAAGAAGCTCAAGAAACCTCTCCACCTCCTGCTACCCCAACATGTCCAGTCCAGAGTACATTGTTGCAAGCATCATGGCTGTCTTTGCCCAGCTGCAACAAGGCATTGCAGATCTCAGAAACACTGTTGCACAGCTTCAGAGCTAAAATACTCAATAGCCTATCCATACTCCATCCTACCATTATCCAAAGATCCCTTCCACCACCGAGTTCATTGGCTGCCAAAATAAGTTCTGAGGTTTCATCAACATAGTTGAGCACCACTTGTTGCTGCAACCCAATTGGTTCTGAACAGATCAAGCAAAAGTTGGATATATCCCTAAACTGCTCACTGGAACTACCCAGAAATGGTTCTCCCCTTTGATGAAAGCCAACTCCCCTCTACTCAGTGACTATCATCCCCTCCTCACAGAAATGGAGCTAACATTAGGCAACATTGACCAAGCCAGAACTGATGCCAACAAGACCAAGAACTTGTAGCAAGGAAACAGACCTGTGATTGTGTATGCTTCTGAATTCTGGCTACTAGCTAGTGGATTGAGCCTTTGGGGTGATACTGCCCTAGTTAGTCAGTTTCAAGATGGACCCAATTATGAAGTCAGTGACCTACTACTCACACCGCCTGACCCAACTACCTTGGGTGAAGCAATACATCAAGCAATCCAATGTGACAATTGCCTTTTCCAGAAGAAACAGAAGCTCCAACATACTTATCAGCCAGCCTCCTTGCCAGTAATCAAGTCACCAAGTACTAAGCCTGATAATCCTATACAAATTGGCAGTGCCAAATACAAGAAACTTGCAAAAGAAGAAAGATCCAGACATCAACAGCAAACCTCTGCCTTTACTGTTGCCAACCAGGCCACTTTGCCATGTCTTGTCCCAACAAGAAGTTCAGCTTCAAACTCCTGCAATCATCCAGTGAGCAGCCTTCTCTAGAATTGTTGGGAAACTCCAGTGTCCAGTTAAAATGACAGGCTTGCAACTGGACCCTCCAAAGAAAATTCAACACACACAAGAAACATCATATGCTACCAAGTCCATCCAGTTGTTAAGAATGTCTCTCAAAACCCATATCCCTGAGTACAGTCCTGTCCATGTCCTTGCCCTCATAGATACTGGTGCTTCATCCTGTTTCATTGACCAGTCCCTTGTCCAGAAGCACAAGATCCCCACTATCCTGAAATCCTGTCCTGTTCAAGTAGAAGTTATTGATGGAAGATCCCTTTCCTCTGGTGCCATTACCCATGAGGCCTGTCTACTCCAGCTGTCCAGTACTGGTCACCATGAGACAATAGCCTTCAACATCATCAACTCTCCCCACTACTCCATAGTCCTTGGAAGCTCATTGCATAGTCACCATTGTTGCAATATTCTGAGGAGTATTGGAAGTGATGTGGAGAACTAGAGGATTTACATGTTATTTACTTGTAGATTCATTGATCAAAAGTATGGTATTTATACTTTTAATAAAGTAGAGGAAGCAAACATGTAGAGTTTGTTAAGGAAGGTCCCAAGAATATGTGTGCAAAGTTTGGGGTCTTTTGGATGACTCTGAGAAAAATAATAATCTGGGTACCTGACAATTTGATGAAAATATTCTAAGTAAATCCCAACAAGAAATCTAGTCAGGACAAAATGCTAATCACAGAATAAGATCTATGTGACTAAGTTAGCATGAATATTTAGGTGACAATTCAATAATTACAACACTCCTACGCAACAAAATATTCATGAGTAATAAATACATATTGAGAGTGTGCAATGTGTAATAAGCTTATAAGATTTAACTGTGTTGCATACTGGACTAATATTTTATCCAACAGTGTATGCATTTGTGCTTAACTTAATTGAACAAGTAACTTGGAATTCAATATGCACATCTACTTAGCAATATGCCTAAAAAATTTGAATGATCTGATCATAATACTAATCATCAACTTTGATCAGTTGTACGGGCTTGAATAATAGACTGAGTCTAATTGACAGATTGTAATAATGGTATTTAGCCTCTGGGCTATCCAATGCTTCTTATTTGAGCAAAATTGACCCACTTTTGGTCAAGTTAAGGTTTTGTCATTTACGGCAGATCTGGAGTTTCCTTATTTCCAGCCAGCAGTCTAATCCATTTAGACAACTTCACTGTGTGTCCATATTAGGCTCAGGGACAGTTACTTCCATCATATAGATGCTATATGAGGTAAAAAATAGTGACCTACTTTGGGTCAAGTTAAGGTTTTGTCATTTACGCCTGATCTGGATTATCCTTGTTTCCTGGCATTGTGGCACATATAGCATGGCCAAAAAAGAAGGTTTTTGCTCAACTCTGAGCTGAGATGGCCTGCTCCCACTTGAACCACGTCTGTTTAGTGATTCAGATCCACAAATAGGATCTAGAATGGTCATCTTTGTCTTCTTTCAATAGCAATAACTTTCTTTGGACTGATTACTTCATTTGCGGTAGATTCAAAGTCCATTTGCTTCTTGATTTACCCAGTTTGGTATTGGACAACACCATAGGTTATTTGATAGCTATTTTTAGAGTGCTTCTACTGATTTGGATTGATACAGCTGCTTTTGTCTTATCAGAATATACTTGTAGAATAGAGATTGGCGCTTTTCCAGAAGTGAGATTCTCCTTAACAAGGGCTTTGATTATCCTTATTCTCCTGATAGTTATTTTGAACCTTGAGCTTGGTTTCCAAGGCTAACTGATCTTCTCAGTGTCTTCAGAATTCATAAAAACCATCTGGTTGATCCTTGCACCTTTTTCTTTCAGCTCCATAGACAGCAGACATCAAGACTTCTGCATTAAATAATCTGTTCAAATATATACTACAATATCTGACAGATCCTGTTGAAATTTCAAGACTTTTCTGGGGTTTCTGGCTTGAGAACTTTGTACAAGAGGCTCCATAGAACATATCTGCATTGCCAGATAGTCCAAATATGGCCTACATAAGCTTTGGCTTCATTTGGGAAGTACCCTAGTTTGCGGTATTAGTATATTCCATTTTTTCTTCTTTTCTTTTTCTGCTGATGACCCAGGGATAATTCCTTTTGTGGGGTGATTCTGGACTTCCTTGTAGGTGGTACCATGGTGTTTTTAAGCACAAGAGTCTCCATGACATTATTGTTCTAGAATATCTGACTATTTGAGAGTGAAATAATCAAAATTGGCATCCACTTAGATCAGTCATAACATTTGATAGAGCCAACCAAATTTGATCAAATAAATTGCATTTGATAGCTGGCTTCATCAATACTTTGATATCAGACTCCAATATATCAGTATTTTGAGTTGCGGAGCTTGGCAGTGACTTGATCAATCAAAATTCCTCTGATATGATCCAGAGAAGTTAAATATCACCAAGTGTTTTCTCCCACTGTAATAAGTGATATATATATAAGAAGTATAAAGTACTATGTTATCTTCTGAGTGGCTCTTAGCTGTGTACTGACCAACTGTTGCTTGGTTGTATACTCCAATCAGGCTTGCAATTATATGCCTCACTCTTTTGGCTGGCGGTAGAATCTTCTTGAGTTGATTTTGCTAAATTTGTATAATACTATCTCCCACTGTTTTGAGACTTAAACAGAGTGATAGCACGTCTAACGGCCCCATATTTAGCTCCTGGTACACTGGTTTCAGTATCAAAACACTTGATACAACTATAGCATTCTGTTGTGTTGTATTATGATTAGTTTGGGGCTTGTTCTACAATGTAGAGGCTAATCAACAATATACAACAACTTCCAGTATGCTAATACTGAAATAGCTTATTGGGAGTTTGATATACCGATAGAAGATATAACTTTCACTAATTTCCTCAATCTTGGGCTCAAAATATACTTTAGGCAGTGTTTATCACTTCTACAGCAGTGTTCTGACCTTCTGTCGACTAATGGGCTTATTTACTTTTATAGTAACTTTTCCTTATTTGGAAGTCACTTTCCTTTCTGAGAAAATATTTCCTAATATGGAAATTCTGAACTCCCCTTTAACCTAAAGGGGTGTGTTGTAGAAGTCTCTAAAGGGGTCTTTAGACCTAAAGGGGTGTCTAAAGGGGTGTCTTTAGAGTAAAGGGGCTTCTTGTAGTGGTCTCTAAAGTGGACTTTACACTAAAGGGGTGCCTAAAGGGGCTTCTTTAGAGTAGAGGGGTTTCTTAAAGGGGTCTCTAAAGGGGTCTTTAGACTAAAGGGGTGTCTAAAGGGGTGTCTTTAGAGTAAAGGGGTTTCTTAGAGGGGACTTTTCCAACAGAAAAGTGGTAGTTTCTTGTAGAACTTAGATTGGATTCTTGTGAGCTTTGCAGTCTCTTTACTGATGTAGTACCAATCAAAGTCAGAATACTCAACAGTGCAAGTGATGCAGGGGAAGTCTTATAACCTTTAAACTTGTAATTGTAGTGTGGAGATTCTGGAAAGAGAGGCTCTCCCTTTATTTTTCAGCTGGGGAAGTCATATATATGAAAATTTTGAAGGATCAAAGTTTTTGGGCGATTGCGCAAGCAATACACGTGATACGAAGCTAAAATTTTGCAGTGGCGCAGATCGGACATAGGCGCAGCACCTGTGAAAATTTCACGTGATATGATTGGCTGGTTCAAAAGTTACACGCGATCAAAGTCACCATAGTAATCCTAGCAATAAGGCATAGTATATATAATAGTTGGACTCTTTTGGTCATAACTCCTTAAGTACTGCTTCAAATGAGCTGTAATTTGAAACATGTGTTGGCTACTACGTGCTCTGTATGACATAATATTCTTGGGTGGATTGCTTGTCAGGGTCTGGAGCATTTGCTCTTCAAAGTTGGAAATTCTTGATCTTTCTTTTGTGTGTTACGATAGCAAAAAGCAAAATAAAGAAATGAGTGCAATATTGGTTTAGAGATATTGTAGTAATGGAATACTTTCCATTACCACAATTCTTCCAATGGATTGTGTAGTACATATCCATACTCCAGGTGAATATATATGTATTATATATCATTGGGATCCTTACAGTTCAGGGAGATTGTTTCTGAGATCTTTTTCCATCAATAGATAGTCCAGAATGGCGGTTAACAACTCCAGTACTTGCATTCTCAGCTGTATTTTGAGTGGCAACAGATTTTGGTAAGATTCCCCTTGGGCAATCATTCAATGATGATCTATTTTTTTTTGCAATTCAGGATAATATCCTATCCAAAACTTGTCTAACAGTCAATATGGGTCATATGAATACATATTGCAGTATATTTCATTGTAGATCTGAACCCTTCAATTGCTGGAATTACCCAATTCTCTTCAGTAGTGGTAGTGCACCAATGTACTATATTTCTTGATATAATTACATGCCAGTTTGATTGACTCTTCTTCATAACTAGCTTGAGTAGTTATTGAAGGTATCTTTTGAAGGCAAGGCCTTCTTCTCCACAGCAATATCCTCATAAACATAGTCCTTTAGCAGCGGTAGTCTTCTTAGCCTTAGCAGGGCAATAGTGCGGAAAGTCTTTCTCCAGACTAGCAGAAAAAGAGTACAAGGCAAAATAGACACCAAGAGGACAGTGAGCTTGGGGCTCATAGCCTGTTGCAATATTCTGAGGAGTATTGGAAGTGATGTGGAGAACTAGAGGATTTCATGTTATTCACTTGTAGATTTATTGATCAAAAGTATGGTATTTATACTTTTGATAAAGTAGAGGAAACAAACGTGTAGAGTTTGTTAAGGAAGGTCCCAAGAATATGTGTGCAAAGTTTGGGGTCTTTTGGATGACTCTGAGAAAAATAATAATCTGGGTACCTGACAATTTGGTGAAAATATTCTAAGTAAATCCCAACAAGAAATCTAGTCAGGACAAAATGCTAATCACAGAATAAGATCTATGTGACTAAGTTAGCATGAATATTTAGATGACAATTCAGTAATTACAAAAACCATAACCCTGCTATAAACAGGAAGTCCAAAACCCTGACATTCTTTAGAGTTCACCATGTCAGCTCCATGAAAGCACCTGACTTCTCAGGTGAAGAAGTATATTTTCCCAAGCTACACCAGACCCCAGAGCCCATCATCACTGAAGGAGCCCCCTCCAATGAACTACCTGCCAAGTATTAAGGGCATGTCCATGTCTTTGATATGAAGAAAAGAGAACTATTCCCAGCACATAAACCCTATGATTGTCCCATTTGTGGTAAGAGTCTTGGAGATATTGGAAGTGAGTGGGAGGACAAGTAGATAATGTGGTTCTCACTTGATGATTTATTGAACGTAAAAGTAGTATTTATACTTTTACCTGGTCTTGGCATAACAAACACATAGAATAGGTTAAGGAAGGTCCCAAGAACATATGTGCAAAGTTTGGGGCTGTTTGGACAACTTTGAGAATTTTCATGTTCTGGGTACCTGGTATTTTGGTAAAATAATTTAAGTAAATCCCAATAAGGAATTTTGGTCAGTATTCTCTAGGATTTGAAGGTGATGATCTAAGTGACTAAGTTAGGTGAATATTTAGGTGGAAATACAAATTTTTGCAACACTCCCACTCAGCTAAATGTTCATACTGACTAGTCCTAATTTTGATCTAAGATATTCAAACTTGTCTCTAGCTAATGGTTTGGTAAATATGTCTGCAATTATTTCATCTATAGGACAGTAAACTAAGCTAGCTAAGTTATTCTCTATATCTTCACATATGAATTGATGTCTAATATCTATGGGCTTGGTTCTAGCATGAAAAGTTGGATTTCTACCTAATTGTATACATCCTTGATTATCTTGAAATAAAGTAATAGGTGTTTTTTGACATAGGCCTAAATCAGTAAAAAGATTTCTTAACCACATTGCTTCTTTTGTAGCTTCACAGGCTGCCATATACTCTGCCTCTGTGGTGGAAAGTGCTACGGTTGGTTGCTTTCTTTCTTGAATTCCATGAAATTGCTCCTTTACAGTAACAAAAGGTGTATCCTGTGGTGGATCTTCTGTCTTCTAAGTTTTGTCCCCAATCAGCATCAGAGTATCACACAAGATCCTGTTCTGAATCTTTATACGTGTATCTTAAGCAGATATCAGCAGTTCCTTTTAGGTATCTAAAAATCTGCTTAACTGCTGCAATATGATCAGATCCATAGTTCTGATTATGTTGGCTGACAACTCCCACTGAATATGAGATATCTGGATGTGTTCCAAGCATGATATACATCAGACTGCTGACCATAGATTGATAAGGAAAGTCAGGGCTTTCAGATGGCACCAAGCTCTCTTGATTTGGTTGAGTTTTGACCAAGTTAAGGTTTATATCCATTTGGCTAGCTGCCAGTTTACAGTCTTCCATTTTGTACTTCTTTAGTATATCTTGAATATACTTGGATTGGCTTACAGTGATAGTCTGGGTACTTCTGTCTATGGAGAACTTAATCCCTAAGTAGTAATTAAGTTCTCTTAGATTGGACATCTTGAACTCCTTAGATATGCTGGATTTAGTCTTTTCCAATGTTTCTAGGTTATTGGTGGCTATAATAAGATCATCCACATATAGAGCTAATGGAACTGGATTTGCTCTACCTGGCTTAGAGTATATACTATAGTCAGCATTACTTCTTTTGAAACTCAAAGATTCCAAATAAGAATCTATCTTGCAATTCCAGGCTCTTGGTGATTGTTTGAGACCATATAGTGACTCTTTAAGCTTGCAGATCAAATGGGGGTTATCTTGGTCAACAAACCCATCAGGCTGGTCCATATACACATCCTCATCAAGTTCTCCATTCAAAAATGCAGTTTTTACATCCATTTGATCAATAGAAAAGTTATATTTGGCTGCAATAGCCAATATTTATCTGATGGAATTAAACTTGACTACCAGTGCAAAGGTCTCAGTGTAGTCAAGTCCTTTTGTTTGAGAGTATCCTTTGGCTACAAGTCTTGCTTTGTATCTTTCAATTGTACCTTTGGCCTTGTATTTTGTCTTCAAGACCCATCGGCATCCAATTAATTTTTGGTTGATTGGTAATTTGACTAAGTCCCAAGTTTGATTTTCCATCAGGGCCTGATATTCCTCAGTCATTGCAGATCTCCAAAACTTTGTCTGAGGGCTATTTAGGGCCTCTTTTACAGTCTGGGATTCATCAATATGGACTGAATAGGCATAGGCTAAGTTTGTACCCTCATTGATATAGTAATTTGGGCTATTTCTTGTCCAATTGGATATCTGGGCATATGATACTGGAATGATCACTTCTGCAATATTCCTGGGCACTGATTCTGGCTGACCACAGTTGTAGAGTCCTCTGCCTTTTAAAAAATATCCCACTAAACTATCCATGTCCATCCCATTCTTATCCCCATCCAATTAAATTGGTTACACCCTCAGTTTTCACTCCAGAAATTAGCTGATCTTTGATCATTTTGCACAAATAATCAAAATTGATGTGCCCAAGTCTCTTGTGCCAAAGCATTGGTGTTTCTTCATTTGAGTTACTTTTATTGGCTTCCAAATATGATGGAATATAAGTCAACATGTATAGGTTCTGATCTCTGATACCCAAAGCAATATGGGCACCATCTTGATCAGTGATCTTGCATCCTGAATTGTCAAAGCTGAAATTGAGTCCATCTGCAGTGACCTTGCTGACAGATAGTAGGCTCTTGGCTATTTCTGGTACATAGAGTACTTCTTTAAAGGTCAGTATATGGCTTCCTGCATTGCTTCTTAGGTTTACTTGGATAGTTCCTTCTCCCACTGCATCAAGTGTTCTATTGTCACCCATGAAAACCTTCTTAATTGGAATTTCTTAATATTGGGTAAAAAGTTCTTTTTGGTGTGTAAAGTGTAGAGATGCTCCAAAGTCATTATAGCATGTCTGAGAATCCTTGTTTGTGGTCACTTTTAGTGCAGATATGAATAGTATATCTTCAGTTGTTGGAGCATTTCCATATTCAGGCTTCTTTTGCTGATTATCTTTCTTTTTGAGATACCGGTCTGATGTGTGTCCTTTCCTTTTACAGTAGTTACAAAACGGGTTGCTGTTGCCTTTGTAGGGTCTTGGGTACCTTCTTTGTTGGTTATCATTGCTTATCAAAGCATTTTCTTCTTCCTTCTTATTGGTGCTTGATTTTCTTAATTCCTCATGCAGGAGCCTTCCATATATGTAATTTAAGGTCAAATCTTCAGTGCTGGACTCTAGGGCTGATACAAGGCCCTAAAACCTGTCTGTCAGGCTAGTCAGGATGGTAACTATCACATCCTCATTAGTAGTTGGTATGCCCCCAGATTCCATCTCATCCACCAGCAGGGTCATTCTGTTAATTAGATTTTTCATTTCTTCTCCAGGCTGCATCTTTGTAGTAAAGAATTTTTGTCTCAGATACATTGTCTTGGCAGCTGAACATGACTGGTAGGTGACTTCTAATGCCTTCCAGGCATTCTTTGCTTTCTTTGCTCTGGAGCATTGAATTAGCAATTTGTCTTTAACATTAAGGCAAATGCAGTTAAAGGCACTTTGTTCTTTCTTCTGGTACTTTAAGGCTTCCTCTCCCATGCTTTTAGGAGGGCATTCTTCTCCCATGACAATATCCCAAAGGTCTCTTTCTTGTAGCAGCATCTTCATCTTTACCTTCCACACTTGGTGGTTAGATCCTTCCAACTTTTCAGCAGAGGGAAAAATTCAAGTAATAGCAGTAGTAGACATTGCAGAGAGTGACAGCTTGGGGCTCATAACCTGTTGTAAGAGTCTTGGGGATATTGGGAGTGATTGGGAGGACAAGTGAATTATGTGGTTTTCACTTGATGATTTATTGAATGTAAAAGTAGCATTTACACTTTTACCTGGTCTTGGCATAACAAATGCGTAAAATAGGTTAAGGAAGGTCCCAAGAACATGTGTGCAAAGTTTGGGGCTGTGTGGACAACTTTGAGAATTTTCATGTTCTGAGTACCTGGTATTTTGGTGAAAATATTGTAAGTAAATCCCAACAAGGAATTTTGGTCAGTATTCTCTAGGATATGAAGGTGATGATCTAAGTGACTAAGTTAGGTGAATATTTAGGTCAAAATACAAATTTTACATCACCATTGACCTTGAAGACAGAAAAACCTAACCTTTTAGCCCTATCTACTACCTCTCACAGCCCAAGTTGAAAGAACTTTATGCCTATATCAAAGAGAACCTCCAGAAAGGCTTTATTATGCACTCCCAGTCCCCTGCTAGTTCCCCAATCATCTTTGTCAACAAAAAGGATAGTACCCTTAGGCAGTGTGTAGACTACTGTGCACTGAATAACATCACAATCAAGAACCACTACCCTTTGCCCCTGATCAACACCCTGTTGGATCAGCTCTCTGTTGACAAAGTATTTACCAAATTTGCCCTCAGAGGAGCTTTTAACCTTGTCAGGATCAAGCTTGGCAATGAATGGAAACCTACCTTCCAAACCTGATATAGTTGCTTTGAGTATAAAGTTATGCAATTTGGTCTCATCAATGCCCCAGCTGTCTTTCAACACCTAATGAATGACATATTCCTTGAGTACCTTGACCAATCTGTAGTTATCTACCTTAGGATATTATGATCTACTCCAAGACTCAAGAATAACATAATACATATGTGAACAAAGTCTTGACCAAGCTTGACACTGCTGGCTTCTATGCCAAGCTGGAAATATCTGAGCTTGACCAGAAAGAAGTTGAGTTCCTAGGTTATCTCATAGGCCCAAATGGAACAAGAATGGACCCCAAGAAAGTAGAAGCTGTCCAGTCCTAGAAAGCTCCCTGTTCTGTAAAACAAGTGCAATCCTTCCTTGGATTTGCCAACTTCTACTGTAAATTCATTGCCAGCTACCCCAAGATAGTCACTCCCTTGACAAAGCTCACCCAAAAAAATCTGCCCTTGGCCTGGGATGAGGAACAGTCTCAGTCCTTTGATTCTATCAAGAAATCCTTCTTGTGTGCCCCCGGCTTGCCCAGCCTGACCTGGAGAAACCTTTCATCAAAGAAACCAATACCTCTGACTTTGCCCTTGGTGTCATCCTTTCCCAGTACAATGACAAGAATGTGCTATGGCCTATTGCATTCTACTCTTGAAAATTTACTCCAGCTGAAGTAAGCTATGATATTAATGACAAGGAACCACTTGCAATCATTGTTCACATCTGTCAGTGGGTGTCACAGTGACCCCACTACAGTGGAAGAGATCAACATGTTCAGCTTTATGTTTGTGGTATACCTGCTCAATTCCTGTTAAAAGCTCCTTGCACAACAGCTGTAGATGTGTCAAGTTGGCATTGGTGATCTGCTTCTGTATAGATATTCCTACAATGTACACATATGACTCCCAATGCTTCCAATGTACTCTTGGTAGGAATGGCTTGAGAAATGCACCTGAATAAGTACATATTCAGTTCATCCAGTCTTTGCATTTGTATTGTTGCATATGCATATGAATATTGATTGGAGCCAGTGAGAAGTACTCAGGGTGGCAGATACTGAGTAATACTTAGCCTATTCTTTCAAATTTTTCCAGTATCTCAAAGGGCACATGTAGCATGAAATGCCTCATGTACAACTTAGTCATCAGTATGAGGATATTGTTGAAATGCAAATGAGCTGCTCCCAGTGGAAAGCTTTTGCTTCAATATATATCCTCTATCTTAAGTATCTCTGGCTTATGATAAATTCCATATTTGGGCCAATGGCATATTGCTTGCTAACTTTGCTGCAATTGCATGCTGACTTCTGTACATTTTCTCTGCAGAAAGATGATATTCTCAGTGTTGGTGTTTGGGTAATAATAATACATGTGAGTTATGGAGTAAGTCCCCATGGATCTCACACATTTGACAGTAATACTATCCACTGTGCCCAGAAAAGCCAGCTATCTTGCTGATGGCTGGGGTATTTGCAAGACAGATAATAATATGCACTTCTACATGACAGCCATATACTATTATCCTGCTGGAAAGCATACAAAGCACATCCAGCAATGGACATAGGTAGCTATCCAGGTTGGACAGTGATTTAGGCCCAGATACCAGTGAGACTACCATTAGATTTCTGCTCTGATACCACAAGCTAGGTGGTAGATCCAGGTTGATGAGAATCAGTGGTTAGCAGGATTTGCCTGTAGAGTACTTGTTTAAGGGGAATCCGCAAAGTGCCAAGGCAAAGGCATGGCCATACATACCCTCAAGGTAGCCCATGCTTGTTAGCTGTTTGTAATGTTTGTTATTGAGTATATTGGATATGTTTGAGCTTAATTGATACTGAGTGCAGTACTTTATAGATTCACAATACTTGTTGGACTGCATGAGCTTCTTTAGACAGGGCATTACCCAAATAAATACAGAGTGTGAGCAATGTTTACCCCCAATGGTGGTGGATTCCTGACAAGTTGGACACCTTGCAATGGTGGTATTTTCTGATGTGAATTCCATGCAAATGTTAACACATGCTGGTATCTGGATAGTCTCTGGGTCATATGTTGCCTGCCACATGATGGTTGTCCACCTATAACATGTGCATGGTAAGTTGCATCCTGGGATGATTTTTGCAAGAAGTAGTAGTAAACCCTCAAAGCCCCCACTACTGATATTAGTGGAAACACACTACTTCTCTAGCCACAACATCACATCAGTCATCAGTAAGTGATTACTGGGCTTACTTGACTCCACAAAGTATCCTTGGCATTTTTTTCAACAGGTGTTGTCTCATTGCCTTTAGGGATTTGACTGAGCTCATACATGGTACTGCTGTTAGGGGAGATAGGCTCCATCAAGTGGCCAACAAGATATTGTAGGTACAGTAGTGACTGGTGAATGGTCAAATATGACTTGTGTGGCAAAACACTTGCCATGATCCTTGTATTACTTCCTATGCTGTCTACTTGCTTTATGGCTAAGTGACCTGCTACAATGGCCACATGATCTTTTCTCTCTTTTCTTACAGTGTTGATCAAAGTAATCTTGTCCATGGAGAAGATATTCTTACATTCAACAATGTAACGCTATTATATCACTTTTTGCCAGCACCCATGTGAATTTAAGACAGTCTTGAGTTTGTGACATTGCACCTACATGAATGTAAGACTCTATAATGACCTGCCATAGTAAGTATCATAGATAAAGATGTGTCATCACATGCACATGTATATGAAATGCCATTTCCCCTTTGGTTTGACTCACTTCTATATATATGCATCCTAAAATAAAGCAAAGTTACATAGTTGCCAACCAAACCACACAGCTGACAGCAGCAGAAGAATGGTTAGACAACAGCTTGCTTTGACATTCAGTGCAACAAGCAGTGCAACAAGCAGTGCTACAGCCAAAAAAGGCCCTGTGGACAGTGTGCCCACTGAAGGTAATAGTGCGGACTCCTCAGGCTCTCAGTCAAGTAGGCAATTGGGAGCTTCTGTGGAGCCACAAGCTGGCCATATTGTGGAGGCAGACTAGAATTTGGCAAAAGCAATACCCTCAGTTGATGACAAGCAAGCAGCTTACATAATATCATTACCACCTGTATTTGCAGGTATCTTGTCAGCTCATACCAAAGCATTAATGAGGCTATTAAATGCAGTGGCCAATAGGATTGAAGCGATGGCCTTGAGAAGTCAGGAAATAGACCAGAGACAGGATGAGCAGATAAAAGGTGTAGAGCAATCAATATCCCAGGTGGAGAATGCAGTAGACTTGTTCCATTGGATAGTGCCACATTGCGCCATGAGTGCCAAATAATGCCATAGTGTGCCAGAGAGCCCAAGTGAGCCAATACTTGGCCACAGAATGTGAAACATAGATCTGCATCTTCATGCAAAGCAGCCCCTATGTTTCACTTTTAATGCAGGAGAAAATCCATTTTTTGACGTTTTTTTGTGGATCAATATTGTGCAGGGTGTGTAAGAGCACTAAAGGATTAAAGATATACATCTGGTACTCAATACCCATGGCACTCTGAATCTAGCTCCTGTGGCTTGTAACATGTCACAAAAATGCATGGCACTATCTTGGTTCACTAGTACTATCCGGCACTATATTTAAATATTAGCCCTAAAGTAAGATCAACACAAAGCACTAATAGTGCTGGATAGTACTAGTGGACCAAGATAGTGCCATGCATTTTTGTGACATGTTACAAGCCACAGGAGCTAGATTCAGAGTGCCATGGGTATTGAGTACCAGATGTATATCTTCAATCCTTTTGTGCACTTGCACATCCTGTACACCATTTACCTAAAAAAAAGGTCAAAAAATGGATTTTCTCCATCAAAATGAGTGAAACACAGGGGCTGCTTTGCATGAAGATGCAGAGCTGTGCTGCACACTCTTTGGCCAAGTGTAGGCTCACTTGGCCTCCCTGGCACACTATGGCATCATTTGGCACTCATGGCTCAATGTGGCTCTATGCAACAGAACAAGTCTGGTATGTTTGCTGCAAAGAAGGAACTCAAGTAGCTCCATGTCATGGCCAAGAATTGAGCAATTTCCCAATGTAACAGTCAAGGAACACTGTACACTCTTTGAGGTAAAACAACAGTCCCCAAAGATAAAGCCCACAGAAAAACATATCATAGCATGGGAGGGTAAAAATGTGGTGCTTATACCAAAGCCTTAAAATCAAAAGATATTAAAGATCCATGAAGCTGTTAAGTGCAATGATCATGATTGGGCTAATATTGAAGAGGCCATTAGATGTCTAGCATGGCAACACCTCAAGGCCAGCATACCATGGGATCATCATGAACCCAAGGCCTGGTAGAATGCCCTTGACTTGCTCCACAAGCATTATCCTGGATTCAAACTAGCAAATGGATTTTGGGCCAACAATGGTACACTAAGAAGGTATCTCAAGTATAGCAGAAGCTATCAGCAGTAGAAGAACAAGGGTGCAATTGCTAAAAGTCAGCAGCTTCCTTAAGAGGCCATTACAAGGAGGGCCAAAAGCTCCAAACAAGCATCAAAGACACATCAGGTAGCTGGAAGAGTGACAATAAGGGAAAAGCAGGCAGACACATATGCACCAGATTAACATTTACCAAGGAGAAAGTGTGGTGTTACTCAAGAAGCACTCAGTCAAATTTGCAGTGCAGGACCTGGCAGTGATAAAAACAAGCAGCTACCTCAGAAGCCCATCATAGCATGGTCTGAGAATTGGAAATAAGCAGAAAAGAAGCATTGTGGTGGTGTATAAGTCCAAAGGGCAAAATACGGCTAACACTTCTCAAGTGTGTGTGTGTGTGTGTGTGGGGTGTTCACCAGGTGCAATAACCTGCGGCAAAAGCTTGCTAGGAATACTGGGTCTTTTATCTAATCCAATGTGAAGGGGGATAAAGCCTCAAGCTTGTCAAGGGAGAACTATTGAGCTTAAATTCCCAACTTAGTTGGTGTCTTAACAAGAGTTTATCCTGGCTTCCACATCCTTTGTGATGATAGTGTACTAAAGCTTCCAAAGTCAGAACAACTGTAAACTCCACCAACAGGGACTTGATAAGAATGCACTTTTGACCAGTAGTTACAAAAGCTGAAAAGTATCTTTGCCTGTACAAGTACAAACTTGGGAAAACAATCAAATATAATAAAATATACCTACTCTGAGAATTTCTTCTCACAGGTAGTGCCTCCAAGGTCAGTTGGCTGTCAGCATGGTTTCCTGGGAGTATTGTCAGGTCTGAGTCACAAAGTAGTGGTAATAGGTAGCAGTGATCTCACTAATCAATAAGTCAGAATATTGGAAGGGGGGATGATTTATTTTTAGGGATAGCCTCCCTTATATACTTTTTTGCTGCTCAAGTTCTGGCTAGAGAATACTTTCCAGAAGTTTCTGGAAGGTAGTAGAGAGTCAATCATGTCATTGTTTACTAGAAATAGCTCAAATTCCTGGCAGATTGTTCCATGAGATATAGTAGCACCTAGCCAATCAGATAGTGATATTATGTAACCTCTGTGTCATGTACTTACCTCATATGGTAGTAGGATAGGAGGGCTATGAAACCAGGATGGTCACATGCCATAGGCACTGCTGCAGGTACTTGCTGTATATGGTAACTATCCTATCATGGCATCTTGGCAAGGAATAGGAATAGCTTGTGCAATGGGTTAATAGTGACAAATAGTCTGCCAGGTCACATAGTAATAATTACATAGATAGATAGAAAATATTGCAAATTGGGATGATACTAATATAGGGGGGGAGTAATTCTTTTTAGGGAAGTGAATGTATGGGAATGAGCACATCTGCCTATGGGTGTCATTCTGGCCCCACTATATCCACCCCTCTCTCAGCTTTGAACTCAGGTCAAAGCAAACTAAAAGTGATGTGCAAAATTCCGGTGCTTAAATAGTTAAAGTCTGTTTCCTGCCACAGGTACTCTTAGCAGTGTTTCATTAAGTTCAGACAAATAGTAGCCTCCATTTCCAATCACCTTGGAAATAATAAATAAACAGACCACTTATTGTCATATTTGCGGCTCTACTGTTTATCTAAAGTGGAATCATAGAACAATACTGGATCTCCTTGCAGTAATGGCTTGGGTCTAAGGCTATGTGACTTGTCAAATGATTCCTTGTTCTGAAGTCTTGTCTCTTTGAGTTTAGCAGCTGCTTTAGTAATATCAAGTTCATGGTGATCAAGCTGTTTGATGTGTTTAGTCAGTAGTTCTTCTGTATTGTTATTAGTTCTCCACTCTAGCATGCTCTATGATGTTGAGTCTAGCTCTACTGGAAGAATGCAATTATGACCATAAAGAAATTTGAATGGAGATAGGCCTGTGCTGCATTTTGTAGTGATCCTATCTGCCAAGAGTGCTAGATGAAGTTGTTTAGGCCACTGTAGTGTCATGTTCTTGCAGCTCTTGACTAGTAAGTTAACAAGTGGGCCAAGACCTCTTTCAACCATTTCATTGGCTTGTGGGTGATGGGCAGTGGTGAAAGAAATACAAATCTTTTATTGTGAGCAGAGTTCCTGGATCAAATATGAAGTCATTTCTCCTTGGTCAGCCACAAACTGGCTGATGCAGCCTAATCTGCATATTTTATCTTCAAGAATAAATCTTCATATTGTGTGGCTTTTGCTATTGGACAGAGTTCAAGCTTCTACCAATCCACTTGGATCATCTCTGGCAACAACTAGGTACTTCTTGGTTCCAGCAGTTGACATGTGGACCAGGTCAATACTAACCTTCTGCCATAGGCAAGGTGCATAAGTTGGATGGAGCAGCTCCTCATATCTCTTGGTTGACCTTCTTTGGCAAATGTCACAAGATTCAACAAAGTGTTGGACATCATGATACATATGCTCCCAGTAATATCTACTGGAAACACTATTGTTAGTGGTATCTCTTCCTCTATGAATACCAGGTCTTCCATGAAGGCTTGACATAATAGTCAGATGTTCCTGGGGACAACTCCCACTGACTATGAGATAACTGGACATGCTCCAAGCATGATATAAATGAGACTGCTAAAATAGATTGATAAGGAAAGTCAGGGCTTTTAGATGGCACCCTGTTCTCTTGATTTGGTTGAGGGTTGACCAAGTCAAGGTATGTCTCCTTTGGGGTTGGTGCTAGTTTACTCTACAAATATTTTTTGTAATGATCCCATCAAAAAGCCATCACAAAGTTAAAGTCCTGTGACTAAGAGGTTCTGATCCTGTCAGGATAGTGTCCAGAGACCATTGAAAAGTAATTGCACCCCGGATTTCACAAGAAACTTAGTCAAAAATTTTCATCACAACAATATGTAAGTGGCTTTTGATTGGTTCCCTGCCAATTTGCTCACTTTCTGATCCCAGACACTCTATCACCTCCTACATTTGTGTGAATTGATTGGCTATTGCATTGTTTTAACACTCCTCACTTCCTGAATCAACAGTTTCTCTTACTTTTCATACATACAAATTGATTTATTTCCAATGAAACTTCTGTTGTACCTCAATTGCCAAATGTACTGACCTATACAAGTCTCTATACCCTGCATAAACATTAAGTCCAACCCCACACTCAACAAGTAACTCCACTAAAATCTCCCACTCAATAAGTAATTCTGCTGTAACACCCTGGTTCCACAACTTTGGCAGGAACCCAACGGCTTTATGCCACTGTTCAGTCACTGGTTCCCACATGTCCTGGTTTTCAGGTGGCACTACAAGGTCTAGCTGCTCTTCTGCCAGTCTTTGCAATAAATTCTTGCAATATTCCAGTGCGTTTTCTTGAGCACTGCTATTGAAGAAGTGCTGCAACCTCTTGGTGTGCCTATTAATGTTTCAAAATTCCACTGAAGGCATTGGGATAGTCTTTTGAGCTCTTTACATTGTAGCCATGTCTGTCAGTGGGATCTCCACTCTGTCAACAATGGAGGATGTGGAGGCTGTGGTAGACTAATTGCCATTTTCTGCAAGTACATCTATCTTGCTGGAGTGTAGCTCAACTGGCTGCACTTCCAATTCTTGTGAAAACAGCTGTTTTCTTGTTGGTAATTCTTCTAGGCTATGATGAGATCTAATCTGTCCCAGGCTTGCGGCATTAATTAGCAAGAACTGCAGTTTTTTTTGCATGCCTCCTTGTCTCAGGCTTGGGTAGACATTTTTTCCTCTACCTTTTCCTATATCACAGCCAGGTCTGTCACTACTACTTTTCTGAGTGCTTGTTGTAAAGAACCAAGTTTTCTCCTTGATAAATTCTACTCAGACACTTCTGTTTTGGCCTGCTTGTCCCTTGCTAGCACTCTTCTGGCTACCTGACATTTCTTTTCCACTTGTTTTGAGCTCTCAACTGTAGTTGTGATGGGCTACTGTCAAAGCTGCTGGTTTTCATCACTGCCAGGTCCTTCACTGCTACTTTGGCTAAGTGCCTCTTGAAATGGTACTATGCTTTTTCCTTGATATATGTTGCACTGGTGAATCTGTGTCTGCCTGCTTGTCCCTGATTGGCATTCTTCCAGCTACCTGACATATCTTTGGCACTTGTCTGGAGCTTTTGGCCCTGCTTGTAATAGGCACTTGAGGAAGCCACTGGTCCTTAGCCATAGTACCCTTGTTCTTCTGCCCTTGATAGTTTCTGCTATTCTTAAGATACTTTCTTAGCATACCAATGCTGGCCCACAATCTGTTTGCCCACTTGAATCCAGGATAATGCTCATGGAACAAGTCAAGTGCATTCTGCTTGGCCTTGAGTTCCTGATAGTCCCATGGTATGCAGGCCTCAAGGTGATGGCATGCTAGACTTCTGATGGCTTCTTGAATATTAGCCCACTCTTCATTATTGCACTCAATAACTTGACATACCTTCAATCTCATTTAATTAATTTTAGGCAGTGTAAACACCACATTATTCTTCCCACACTGTGATAGGTTCTTCTGTGGGCTTTATCTTTGAGGACTGTTGTTGTACATCAAAGACTGTACAGTGTTCCTCTGCTGTTACATTAAGAAATAGCTCAATACTTGGCTGTACATTCAGCTATTTGAGTTCCTTCTCTGCAGCAAAGATACCGCTTTCTCTACCTGGGATATTGATTGCTCTACACAGATTATCAGCTCATCCTGTGTCTGGGCTATTTCCTTGCTTCTTGGACCATTGCATCTATCCTATCAGCCACTGCACCTAATTGCATCATTGATACTTTGGTATGAGCTGACAACATGCTTGCTAATATGGGTGGTGGTGATGTTGCAACAGCCACTTACTGGTCTTCAATTGAGGGCACTGCGTTGGCTACATTCTCATCTGCCTGAGCATAACAGACAGCTTGTGGCTCTGCCAAGGTTCTATGCTGTTGAATGCATGAGATCCAGGGGACTTACTCCATATATATACAAAATCCCATTTGGTATATTGGTATGGTAGCATTATACAAAGATAGTTGTAGGGCACCATACTGCTGTGAAAATGCCATCATTGACTTACAATGAGGCCCTCAAGATAGTTTCAACTTTTTGCCATATAAGGGAGTTGGATGTACTGGCTGGCTAGATCCATTTGAAAAAGTTGCAGTGTGCATTGAGATTGCAACAATACCATGCAATTATTGTCACAGCACCAATCAAATCCAGTCATGTATTGTAACTTTATTTGGCAGTAAAATTAGCAAAATGCCATTGTGATCTGGTTATAAGATGGTCAAGGGAGTCACTGATTCAAAGCTGCTTGTATTTGATGGTCTTCAAACAGGAACCTGATGGCTGATCTGGATTGGATCCACCCACATTACCAAATTATTTTCCAAAGGTTCTAAGAAGGGCAGCACATTGAACCAATCAGGAATTGGTACTCTGAAACCTGTGTACATAGAGATACCATATATGGTATTACTGCAAGTAATCTAACATAAAGTGAGGGATAACTTATGAAATAAGGTAAGCAGGTGTGATAGTCAACCGGCTTGTGGGATAGTAGTGATCAGGTACAACAAATGGGATAAAACTAAAATAAGTGTAGTAGAGAAATAGGGAAGTATAAAATTTGGGAATGAGCATATCTGTCAGTGGATGTTACTGTGACCCTACTACAGCATGCCTCCAATCCAAGCTCCACACACCAAGCAAGATGGAGTAGAGAATGGATTCAGTAGCTGCAGCATTCTGCACATTCAGCTTTGTGTTTGTAGTATAGCTGCTCAAGTCTGAATGTTGATTGTGTTACAAGTCTTGGTATAAGAGTTGTAGAGGAATAGGGAGTTTAGCTAGTATTGTATTGACTAAAACTTGAACTGATTTTTATTGTGGTTCCATCAGCTCCTGATATACATTTTGCCAGATCAATTGCTGACTAATTGTATTTCCTAATGCAGATTGTGGCTGATGACTCATTTATTGCATCATCATCACCCAATAAGATCCTACTTAATATAATTATTTCTGTCTGATAAGGATCTGCTGATTCATTTGCTGACTAATGCTACTGATTTGATAGATAATACTGATATACTGATAACCTACACATATAACTAATTGATTTGACTAAAAACTGATCTAACTTTAACATTCAAGCAGCAGATCATAACACCAATGCCAAGGAACATAGATCAGCAATTCTCTGCCATTGACCTTAGTTGATTTGGCAAACTGGGCATGTTTTCACTAGCACATTAATATTCTGTTTCATTCTGGTCCATCATGCGGTAGTTTCTGCAACACTACCGGTTCCTTCAATTCTGAGATGTCCATATCCATTGAGAAGCTTTTGTGTTAAATCCATGCAAGCAACATTGGTGCAATAGGCAATAGGGCTCACATCATTACTTTAGTAGATTGTTTCATCCTGTACTACACACTTGCTAGCTTCATCCCAGAGTATAATCTAGATATCTTCATCCACCTCATTAGTTATGGCTTGGCCCCTCAGGTAGTCTGGTAATATGCTAGGTCAATCTGATTTGTGCACCAGTTTGAGTTGTGCTACTTGTTCTAGTCATGATAAGGCATCCTCTACAACATTATTTCTCCCAGGGCAATAGACAATATTGTGGTCAATTGCTGATTATATCTGTTGCATCTTGTCACTCATCTAGATAGTGCCCTCTGAGTAAATACACATCAGTAAGATATGATCAGCCTTTACAGCTCACTTGACTTCATTGATGTTGCATCTCCATGTCTTTAAGCAGTATATTATGGCTAGCTTCTCCTTCTAAAGCACTAGATAGTCTGTTCTACCAGGTTCAGTTTCTTAGATAAAAAAGCAACTTGGTATTCCTTTCCTTCCTATTCTTGGCTCAGTACTCCACTAATTGCAAAATCTGAAGCATTTCTGTAGATAGTAAACTGTTTTCTGGAATCAGGTATTCTTAAGCTTGGCAGCTTGGCAAGTTGATTCTAGAGTATCTGGAATGCAGTCCACAGGCAATGTACCAGTTATGATCTAATGCTGAATTGCCTGAATTAGATCAGTTTATAGTGCAATTAATTAGTTTTATATTAACCTAATGGTATATCAATGTTATCTATCAAATCAGTAGTATCAATCAGCAGATCATTAGGGGACAGATATGGATATATCAATTGGGCTTTAATTGGATGAAAATGATGCAATCCAATGAGTTCTCAGCCACAACCTACATTAGGAAGTACAATCAGTCAGCAATTGACCTGGCAAAATGTAAATAAGGAGCTACTGGAACATTAATAAAAGTTGTTTAAGTTTTAGTAAATATACTGATAGATATACTCCCTATTCCTCTACAACTCCTATATCAAGACTTGTAACAACCCACTTCAAGGTGTTGCCTTTCTTGAAAAATTATTCAAAAGGGTGGCAAAATTTGCAAAGTACTTGACAAATCTCCAACAACAGGAAACTATTCCAAGAAATGATATGTGGTTTGAAATGCAATGGGGCTGCCTCAGATTCTTGATAACTTTCACTCTCTTTAGATGTAAGCTCACTCCTGTGCTGTTCATTATGTGTCCCCATTATTCAACAGGTTTTTTGAAGAGCTCACACTTTGCTAGCTTGCTATGTAGCTTGTTCTCTCTGAGCTTCTTCAGCACCTTTTCAATGTGCACCAGTAGTTCTGTGCTCTCTTGCTGTATATGAATATGTCATCTAGGTAGATTACCCCATACCTGTCTAAGTTATGCCATAAGACAGTTAACTTCAAGGTCCAATATGTTGCAGGGGCATTGGTGAAGCCAACACTTATGACTATGAACTTGAAATATTAATTTCTGGTACAGAATGCTGGCTTAGGGATGTTGTCCAGTTTCACCCCTATATGGTTGCATCCTGACATGAGGACAATCTTGCTAAATGTGATAGCCCCATTGAGTTGGTCCAAAAGCTTACCAGCCCACAATGCACAATACTTATTCTTCATAGCAACCAACTTAAGGGCTTTGTAGTCAGTACACATCCTAAGTGTTCTATCTATTTTTTTCATAAAGAGCACTGGTGCACCCAAGGTGACTTGCTGATCCTGATGTATCCTTGCCCCTATGGTGGATCAAATTTTCTCTTCTTTGCTTCATTCACATGGAGTCATCTTGTAAGGTGTCTTGCTCACTGTGGGGCTGGCTCCTGTGTCAATGGCATGATCCATGGCTCTCACTGGTGGTAGACTTACAAGCTTAGCTGTAAACATATCCAAATGTGCATGCAGAAGAGTCTGGACTATCTGGGGAACTGGAGTAGGGAATTTGTCCAGCAATACCACCATAAAAAACATCTGTGCACCTTTTCTTAATGCTCTACAGAACCATGTCTTGCTAAGCTCACTTGTGTCCACATGCTGAAATTAAATGAGTATAAGTCCAGCCTGGCTGATAGTAGCTCATAGGTCTGGTTGTTCTTTTGAATCTGGATGACACAGGTTCTCCAGTTGATCATTGGAATATGGTAAGATAGCCACGTTTTCTCAAGTATTAGGTCATATTTGGAGTTTCCATATATGAAGGCCTGTAAGTATTCCTCATAGTCATCAATCCTTATTCTTACTAGCTGATTACTATGGTAGCTTTTACTCAGAGTTCATAAACACTGTTGAAATTGAAGTTGAATTGGTAAGTTCCAAGTAGAGTTTAGCTTTCAAGAGAAATTGTTCCAACATGTATTGAGTGATGCTTGTGAGTCAATTACATTCTTGGCAGGAACTCCAATGTCTACTCTGTTACAAGTCTTGGTATAAGAGTTGTAGAGGAATAGGGAGTTTAGCTAGTATTGTATTCACTAAAACTTGAACTGATTTTTATTGAGGTTCCAGCAGCTCCTTATATACATTTTGCCAGATCAATTGCTGACTAATTGTATTTCCTAATGTAGGTTGTGGCTGATGACTCATTTGATTGCATCATCATCACCCAATAAGATCCTACTTAATATATCTATTTCTGTCTGATAAGGATCTGCTGATTCATTTGCTGACTAATGCTACTGATTTCATAGATAATACTGATGTACTGATAACCTAAACATATACTAACTGATTTGACTAAAAACTGATCTAACTTAAACATTCAAGCGGCAGATCATAACATTCTCCCCTACTAAAGTTGAGAGGGTTCTCCTGAATCTCTTTTCTTGTGATACCAATATCTTGATGGTTCAGTATTATCAGCAAGTCTTGCAAGCTTGAGTCTGTCCCTATGCACTAAGTCTTCCCGGATATTACCTTGCTTGTCCACCAGTTGGTAAGTTGCAAATGGACATTCTCTGATGATCTTGAATGGTCCTGTCCATTGTGGCTCAAACTTCTTCCGAGTGTTGTTTCTTAGCAATACAAAGTTCCCAACTGTCAATGCTTCTGGTGCTATAGTCTTATCAAATCTCTGCTTCATCTTTTCTGCACTTTGAGATACTTTGGTCTGTGCCTCTTGACGTCTTTGTTCCAGTTGCTGGTGTCTACTTGGCTGACTGAGTTCATCTTCTAAGGTGTCTGTAAGCTTTGGTTGTGTGAGATCTCCTGGAATCCTTGGTTCACATCCATAAACTAAGTAAAATGGTGATTGCTGGGTGGTGTTGTGTACTCTGACTCTGCATGCAAAGAGTGCTTGGTCTATATACTCATCCCATCTACTGACAACTCCATTTGCATACTTGGTCAGCATTTTTCCAAATAATCCATTAAACCGCTCAGTGACTCCATTAGTTCTGGGGTGATATGCTGAGGTTTTCAAGTGTCTGATCTGCTGCATTTCCAGGTAAGCCTCTAATGTCTTTGCCATAAAGTTTGCACCTCTATCGGATAAGATCTCCACAGGGCATCCAAACTTCATCAGGATCTCATGGTAAATGAAACTTGCAACTTCTTGTTCACTGGCTATTGGTACAGCTTTAGCAACTGGCCATTTAGTGGCATGGTCAATTGCTACTAGGATCCAACGGTTGCATTTCCTGGTAGTTGGCAGTCTTCCAATAAAGTCAATTCCCCATCTCTCAAATGGTCTTACAGGCTCCAAAGGGAAGAGTTCGGCAATTCTTTGTGGCTGGCCTTGATTGATTTGGCAGTTTGGGCATGTTTTTACTAGCTTCTCAATGTCTTGTTTCATTCTGGGCCACCATGCTCTGGCTTTTACAAGGCTATAGGTTCCTTCAATCCCAAGATGTCCATATCCATTGTGTAGCTTATGTATTAAATCCAGGCGAGCAACATAAGGACAATAGGCAATAGGGCTTCCATCAACAATTCGGTAGAGTGTTTCATTCTGTACAACAAATTTGCCGGCCTCATCACGGATTATCTTCTTGATATCTTCATCCACCTCATTAGGAATGGCTTGGTCCTCCAAGTACTTTGGTAATAGGCTAGGCCAATCTGATTCATGCACCAAGTTGAGTTGTGCAACTTGATCTAATCTTGATAAGGCATCAGCAACCGTGTTGTTTTTTCCAGGACAGTAGACAATCTCCAGGTCAAATTGCTGAATGTATTCACTCCATCTTGTCATTCTTCTAGAGAGTACCTTCTGAGTAAATATATACTTGAGGGAGGCATGATCAGTCTTCACAGTGCATTTGACTCCTTCAATATAGCATCTCCATGTCTTCAAACAGTGTATTATAGCAAGCATCTCCTTCTCATGAACTGGATAGTTTTGTTCTGCTGAGTTCAGTTTCTTGGATTCAAAGGCAACAGGGTAGTCCTTTCCCTCGTGTTCTTGGCTCAGCACTCCACCAATTGCATAATCTGAAGCATCTGTGCACAGAGTGAACTCTTTTCTGAAGTCTGGTATTCTTAAGCTTGGCAGCTTAGCAAGTTCATTCTTTAGTGTCTGGAAGGCAGTCTCACAAGCTATGTCCCACTTGTAGGTATTGTCTTTCTTGAGGATATCAGTTAAAGGGGCTGCAATACTTGCAAATGACTTGACAAATCTCCGATAATAGGAAACCATTCCAAGGAAGGATCTGAGTTCTGATATGCTATGGGGCTGCTTCAAATTCTTGATTACTTCCACCTTCTTGGGGTCTAAGGTTACTCCTGTGCTAGTCACTATGTGTCCCAGATATTCTACGTGTTCCTTGAAGAATTCACACTTGGCTAGCTTGCCGTATAGCTTGTTCTCTCTTAGTTTCTTCAAGACCTTTTCAATGTGCACCATGTGATCCTTTTCTGTCTTGCTGTATATCAATATGTCATCCAGGTAGATTATCACAAACTTGTCTAAGTACTCCTGAAAGACAGTCTGCATCAGCGTCATGAATGTTGCAGGGGCATTAGTGAGGCCAAAACTCATGACTAAGTACTCGTAATGTCCATATCTGGTCCTGAATGCTGTCTTAGGGATATCTTCTGGTTTCACCCTAATCTGGTTGTATCCTGACATGAGGTCGATCTTGCTGAAAATAGTGGCTCCATTAAGTTGGTCCAAAAGCTCATCAATCCGAGGTATGGGGTACTTATTCTTGACGGTAACTGAGTTCAGGGCTCTGTAGTCAATGCACATCCTAAGTGTTCCATCCTTCTTTTTCACAAAAAGCACTGGTGCTCCCCAGGGTGACTTGCTGGGCCTGATGTATCCTTGCTCCAATAGCTGATCAATTTGTCTCTTCATTTCCTCCAATTCCAATGGACTCATTCTGTAAGGTGTCTTGCTTACTGGAGGGCTATCTCCTGTGTCAATGGCATGATCCACATCTCTGACTGGTGGTAGGCTTACAAGCTCATCTGGAAACACGTCTGAGTATTTCTTCAAGAGAGTCTGGACCTGCTGGGGTGCTGGGATAGAGGAATCCTCCTGTAATACCGCCATGAGGAACATCTGGGTACCTTTTCTAAGTGCTCTACAGAACTGGGTCTTGCTAAGTTCACTTGTCTCACACACACTGGAATTGACCAAGTTGAAATCCAGCCTGGCAGGTAATAGCTCATAGGTCTTGTTGTCTTTTTGGATCTGAGTAGCATGGGTTCTCCAGTTGATTGATGGATTACGACAAAATAGCCAGGTTTTCCCAAGTACAAGGTCAAACTTGCAGTTCCCAAATATATAAGCCTGTAGGTCTTCTTCATAGTCATTGATCTTCATTCTTACTGGCTGGGTGATACGGTTGATTATGTGGGAGTTCCCATCAGCTGTGGAGACTGAAGTTGATTTGGTAGGTTCCGAGTTGATTCCAGCTTTCAAAGCAAATTGCTCTGACATGTACTCATGCGATGCTCCTGAGTCAATCATGATCTTGGCAGGTACTCCATTGATTGCTCCATTCAGGTACAATAACTTCCCTGAGTTTGAAGTCATTTGGGACAAGTACTCTTCTGTCATATGGAAGGTGAGTTCCGAGTCTTCTTCAAGCTCATCTTCCTCATTATTGTGTTCATGGGACTCAATATGGTTGAAGGTTCTTGTTGGCTGGTGTCCATTTCTTCTCTGAGGGCAGTACTTTGCAATATGTCCCTGCTGGTGGCAATTGAAGCAAAGTCCTCTCTTCTTGCATTCTTCTGAGGAGGGATTCTTCTGCATAGCGTCTATTTCCATTGGTACTGCTTCTGATTGTCTTCTTTCATAATGATTATAGCCTTTCTGACTAGTCACTGTAGGCTTCCCAACTCCAAACATAGCTGAGTCATAGTCAATGGCAATCTTGATGGCTTCTTCAATAGTCTGAGGTCTTCGGTAATTGACTTCCTTGCGAGTTCTTTCTTTCAACCCATCAATAAAGTATTCAACTTGATCCAAGGGGTCCATTCTTTCAATTTGTCCAAGTAGACATCTGTACTCATAGATGTATTCTTGCACCATTCCTTTCTGTCTGAGTGTCTTTAACTTCCTTCTTAGTAGTGTCTGCTGGTGTGGAGGTTCAAAAGCATCCTGAATTTCCGACACAAACTCATCCCAGGTAGAGATTGTAGAGCATCCCATCATAGTAGCTGACCTGATCTTGTTGTGGTACCACTGTAAAGCTGCATCTGCCAGGTAAGAAGCTGTATAATGCAACTTGCTCTCTGGAGCAATTCCTTTAGCTTTAAAAGCTTCTTCAATCTGAAAGAGCCAAGTTCCCAGGTTTTCATTGACTCTGCCATGGTACCGGTTGACCTTCACACTAAAGTTGCTCTTGACAGGGCTTTGCGGGCTCTGAGCCATGGTAGTCATTCCTTGTTGCTGTTGGCTGAGGATCTGGAGTAGCTGTTGCTGTTGGGCCAGGATTTGCTGCATGGCATTCTTCCATTCTTGATTGTCCGACATCTTGAGGGTGGTTTCTTCTTTCTTCAGGAGGGAGGTTTCTGGTTATCGCTGCTACCAATGTTACAAGTCTTGGTATAAGAGTTGTAGAGGAATAGGGAGTTTAGCTAGTATTGTATTCACTAAAACTTGAACTGATTTTTATTGAGGTTCCAGCAGCTCCTTATATACATTTTGCCAGATCAATTGCTGACTAATTGTATTTCCTAATGTAGGTTGTGGCTGATGACTCATTTGATTGCATCATCATCACCCAATAAGATCCTACTTAATATATCTATTTCTGTCTGATAAGGATCTGCTGATTCATTTGCTGACTAATGCTACTGATTTCATAGATAATACTGATGTACTGATAACCTAAACATATACTAACTGATTTGACTAAAAACTGATCTAACTTAAACATTCAAGCGGCAGATCATAACAACTCCATTCAGGTATAATATTTGCCCTTGGCTTGAGGTCATTGGGGATAAGTATTCTTCCGTCATATGGAAGGTGAGTATAAGTCTTCTTCAATCTCCTCCTACAGGGTACTATGCTCAAAAGCTTCAATATGGGTGATGGTTTCTGTGGACTGGTGTCCATTTCTTTTCAGAGGGCAGTGTTTTGAGATATATCCTTGCTAGTACTCTTGACAGGGCTTTGCTGGCTCTGGCCCATAGTATTCATTCCTTGTTGCTGCTGGCTGAGGATCTGGAGTAACTGTTGCTGTTTGGCTAGGATTTGATGTATAGAGTTCTTTCATTCTTCATTTTCTACCATCTTGAGGGAGGCTGCATCTTGCTTCTGGAGGTAAGTATCTAGTATTGCTGCTACTAATGTTACAAGACTTAGTATAAGAGCTTTAGATGAAATAGGCAGTTTAACTAGTATGGTACTAGACTTGTTCCATTTGATAGTGCCACATTGAGCCATTAGTGCCAAATAGTGCCATTGCATGCCAGGAAGGCATAGCAGACCTAAACTTGGCCACAGAGCGTGAAATATGACTCTTCACCTTTATGCAAAGCAGCCCCTGTGCTTCACTCATTGTGCTGGAGAAAATCCATTTTTTGATCTTTTTTTTTGGGATCAACATAGTTCAGGATGTGTGAGAGCACAGAAGAGCTGAAGAAATACATCTGATATTCAATACCCATCTTTAATCTTTTTATGCACTTACACATCCTGCACAACATTGATTTATATAAAAAGGTCAAAAAATGGATTTTCTCCAGCTCAATGGGTGAAACACAGGGGCCACATTACATGAAGATACAGAGCTATGTTTCACATTCTGGGATCAAGTATTGGCTCAATTGGCCTCCTTAGCACACTATGGAATTATTTGACACTCATGGCTCAATGTGTCACTATCCAACAGAACAAGTCTATTCACTACAACTGCTCTGACTATTGCTGAGGTTCCAGCAGCACCTTGTATTCATTACCCTGATCATAACACTAAGACTGAGCAAAACAATGGACCCAGTTGATCAAGAGGAATACTTTTTTATAGGTTGAGCAAGAGTGGTAAAGTATCAGAGAGCAATGTTGGAAGTAAAATGTAAAGTTGGAGTATTAACATCATATTCACTGGTTGGTTCATTGAGATGCAACATGGTAATTGAACTCATTACAAAGCTACCTAAATGTAACTGTTTGGAAGAAGAATCCCAGCTTGGAACAATGCAAGAAGAAAGTACTTAGCTTCAATTGCCACCTGTATGTGCACATCTCAAAGATCTACCCTTAGGGATGAAGTGGATATTGGTCAACAAGAACTTTCAGTCATACTGTAGCCTAAGAACAAAGTAGAGTTTAGGATGAACTTGAGGACAACTCAGAATACCCCTTCAATACTACAGAAGAATACTTATCCCAAAAGACCTCAAACCCAAGGAATCTATTATTCCTGAATAGAGTAATTATTGGGGTTCCTGCCAGGAGCATTATTGACTCAGGAGCATCACTCAAGTCCATGACAAACAATTGGCCTTCAAAGATGGAATGCACTCAGAACCTATCAGTTCATCTTCAATTAAAGCAGCATATGGGAACTCTTAGCAAGATCAACCATTTTAATTAGCCAGTAAAAATGTAGATAAATGATTATGAAGAAGAACTACAGGCCTAGATATCTGAAAGCTGCAAATCTGATGTGGTGCTTGGAAAAGTATGGCAATTCAACTGTAGTCCATCAATCACATAGACACAATACCACTCAGACCCAAAAAGGCAATTAGATTTGTGAGTTACTACCTACCACTCTAAAATTCTACTTTGTTAATTCTGGTGTCTTAGAAACAAGCAAGTGCAGCAAGACATGGTTCTTTATATCACTTAGAGAAAAATCACTGGCATACATAGTACAAATCAGATTGGCCCAGCTTGCCGCCAATGTACTTGGAGGAAAAAACCATTCCTAATGAGATCAATGAAGATATCAAGAAGATTATCAGGAATGAAGCTAACAAATGTGCAGTAAAGGAAAAAACACTCTGCCAAACTGTTGATGGAAACCTTATTGCCTATTGCCACTATGTTGCTTGCCCAGATTTAATGCATAAGCTATTTAATCAATGTATACATCTAGCAATTGATGAAGTCTACAGCCTGGCCAAAGCTAGAGCATGGAGATCCAGAAAGAAGCAGGTGAATGGGAAGCAAGTGAAAGCATGCTCAAGTTAGCAAATCAGCCAAGCTTACCTACACTGAATTGCTGAACTCTGTCCCTTGAAGCCAGAGAGATCAGTTGAGAGATGTGTAATTGACTTTATTGTAAGACTGCCCACTGCCAAAAGAAGCAATTTGTGGATTTTAGTAGCAATTGACCAAGCCACAATATTTCCTGTGGCTAGAGATTACAAGTGGCTGGTAAACAAAAAGTTCCAAGTCTCATATACCATAAGATCCTGATGGAGTTTGGATGCTCTGGGAAAATGTTGTCTGATAAAGGGGCAACTCTATTGCAAATGCATTTGATGCCTACTTGGAGACACAGCAGATCAAACATTAGAAAACTTTGGCATATTACCCCAGAACCAATTGAGTAACTGCGCAGTTTAATAGATTATTTGGAAAATTGCTGACCAAGTAGGCCAACAGAACTATAAGTATATAGGACAACCATATTGATCAGGTACAGTTTTATGGCAGAGTTAGAGTGCACAATACCACCCTAGAATTGCCACTTTACTTAGGCAAGAATCAGGTACTGCTTTTCATGAAGATGCAGAGCTATGTTTCACGCTCTGTGGCCAAGTAGAGGTTCATTTGGCCTCTGTTGCAATTTAAGAAGTGATTTGGATATAAGGAACTTATTAAGAAATAATGATAATAGTTGAACTGTTGTTGATTAATAAAGAAGCTCAGTAATTATACCTTTGTAGAAGTAATACAGCTGTAACACTAAGTAAGGAGGGTTTCTCAATATTCAGGAGCATTCTGTAACAGCTTCAGGGTTAGCACATAATAGTTAGTATTAGTGCTAATTTGATCCTGACTATAGGGGAATAATCATAAGATCATAGATCTGAAGAAAGTGGCAAAGTTAGAGCTGTAAATTGGTCCCACAGTGACCAAGACTAGTCCAGAATTGTTAAGTAAGTTCTTAGGTGCAGAATGATTCCAAATAGTCCAATATTTCAACACTCCCCCTCATCTAAATAATATTTTAATCCTAATTCCTCTCTGAGATTTTTAAATTGTGGCCTAGCTAGTGATTTTGTCAATATATCTGCCACCATTTTGTTAGTTGGGCAGTACACTAACCCTACTAAGTTATTTTCTACAGCTTCCCTCACAAAGTGATGCTGAATATCAATGTGCTTAGTTCTGGCATGATTAGTAGGATTTCTAGCTAATGAAATACAACTTTGATTATCCTTGTAAATACATGTTGGTTCATTTGAGTTAAAACCCTAGTCTTTGAATAATTTTTGTAGCCATATAGCCTCCTTAGTTGCTTGACATGCAGCCATATATTTGGCTTCAGTTGTAGATAGGGCCACAGTTGGTTTTTTCTTGCACTTCCAAGTAATAGCTGCACCAGCATAGAGAAATACATAGCCTGTGGTAGAGCATCTGTCAATCAGATTCCTACCCCAATCTGAATCACTATAACCATCAAATTTTGCCTATTAGCTGCTCCAAAGTATTCCAGTACCACATTTATGGTACCTTGTAGATATCTGAAAATCTGCTTAACTGCTGCAATTTAATCTGATCCATAATTCTGCATGAATTGACTGGCTATTCCAACTGCCACTGCAATATCTGTACCTGTAGACACCATCAAGTACATTAGGCTACCAACCATTGATTGATAGGGAAAGTTTTTGTTCATATTTGAGCCGTTTTCATCTATAACTGGCTAAGATTTGCTTAATTTCAGGTTCTTGTCCATAGGGGTAGCTGCAGGTTTGCAATTTTCCATTCTGAAGCGTCTAAGAATGTCCCTGATGTACTTAGACTGATTCAGCACAATTTTCTGCGTAGGTATGTTTCATTTGATCTCAATTCCAAGAAAATAGCTCAATTTTCCAAGATCTTTCATCTCAGACTTGCTAAAGAGATCTGACTTTGTCTGTATAAGTGCCTCTTGGTCACTTGAAGCTATAATTAGGCTGTCCACATAAAGAACTAGGATGATCACACCCGTTTTGAGCTGTTTCACATATATGCTGTAATCTGCAGTGCTACAAGAGAACCCAATTTCCTCTAGATGTGTGTCAATCTTGTTATACCATGCTCTAGGTGCCTGCTTAAGCCCATACAACCATTTCTAAGTTTGCACACCTTATGGGGTACTTTTGCATTGGTAAAGCCTTTGGGTTGCTCCATATATATAGTTTCTTGCAGATCCCCAATTAGAAAGGCTGTTTTGACGTTCATTTGGTGTAGATCTAGACTGTGTACAGCTGCCAGGGCCACAACTGTCCTAATGGAGTTAAACTTGGCAACCAGAGCAAATGTTTCCTCAAAATCTAGTCCCTGGATCCGAGAATAGCCTTTAGCCACCAATCTAGCCTTGTACTTATCCTTGGCACCATTTGAGGTTATCTTGATCTTGTAGACCCATCTATATCCTATTGGCTTTCTCCCATTTGGTAAATCTACCAGTTCCCACGTTTTTGCCTTGATCAGTGAGTGGTACTCCTCCTACATGGCTTGTTGCAACTTAGTAGCATCTGGACTTTGCATTGCCTGTTCCAGATTCTGAGGTTTGGCACATAAGGCAAGATAAGCTTCTTCAAGATCATTGGATGTCTGCCACCCAGATCCAGGGGCATTTCTTATTCTGGTAGATCTCCTAACTGGGATAATGTGTTCTGATCTGGAACTTGTAGAGGTATCTTCCATATCTGGCTGGATTTTGTACCTATCCTGCTCATTAGTGTTGATTGCATCATCGACAACTGGCCAATGATTTCTGTGGCTTTCTGATCTGAATTCTCCTGAACTTCAATGTCCCTGCTCTTGATCAGCTTCTGGATTTGGCCATCATACACTCTATACCCTTTAGTATCTTCACAATACCCAAGAAAGATCCCTTTCCTACTCTTTGGTTCTAACTTTGAGCGTTTTTTGTTGGGATGTGATAAAAAACATCACTGCCAAAGATCTTGAGGTGCTGGCAATCTGGTTTTTTGCCTGTATATGCTTCAAAGGGTGTAGAATCACGTAGTGCTGTTGTTGGGCATCTGCTCTTGATATACACTGTGGTAGCAACAGATTCAGCCCAAAACATGTAGTCCATTCCCTTATCATGTAGCATAGATCTTCCCATCTCTACTATTGTACTATTTGCATGTTCTGCTACTCCATTTTGCTGTGGAGTATGAGAAACTGTGGTCTGTTGAAGTACACCAGTAGACAAGCAGTATTTTGCAAACTCCTTTGAACAGTATTCTCCTCCATTGTCACTCTGTAGTAACTTCAATTTACACCCAGTTTGTGTTTCTGCCATGTTATTAAAGTGCTTAAATGTCTCTAAAGCTTCATCCTTTGTTTTGAGGAAGTACACCCACGTATATCTTGCCTTGTTATCAATAAGTGTCATAATACTCAGATACAATGATCTTGCATTGTAACTTGTTTATATTGTGATCTCTGATTCCTGAAGCTAATTTTTGTCCATTCTCACTCAATATTGAGCAGCTCATCTTAGTAAAAACAAATTTCAGTCCCTGAGCAGTTGCTTCACTGACTGAGAGTAAGTTCTTTGCTATTCCAGGCACATAGAGTACGTCAGTGAGTCTTGCTGTAGTTGCCCCTGAGCTATCGCTCATGTTTAGTTGTATAGACCCACTTACGGTAGCTTCTAGAGCAGAGTTATTTTGCAGATAAACCTTTCTTACAGGAATAGTTTTAAGTTGCTGAACTACTCCTTTATACTACAAATATGCTGTAATGCTCCAGAGTCAATTTACCGATCATTACTTTGGTTACTTGCACTCTCTTGTACAGCTACAAATAACTGTTTATCAGTAGTTATATGGTTTGCCTGCTCTACTTTCTGTTTACCGTCTGCTTGTTTCTTATTGCATTCTCTTGCCCAGTGTCCTGGCTTTTTACAATAGGTGCAGCAACCAAGTTTTCTTTGGTTTTGTTTTTTTTCCTTCTTTTCTGAGTGCCTTTCTGAGCTGCATAAAGCATCATCTTCAATTTTATCTGCTTGATCAATATGTCTGAGTTCTTCATGGAGAAGTCTTCCTTTGACATAGTCTGAAGTCAAGTTATCTTCTCTGCTTTGAAAAGAAAGTATGAGTGGCTCATACTTGTCTGGTAGGCTGCAAAGCAGACAGAGTATCGTTTCTTCATCTTCTACAACAGCATTAATACTGTAAAGTTCTTCTGCAAGTGTCTCCATTTTGGTAATGAGGTGCAGCATGTCATTGTCTGGCTTCTTCCTCATGTTGAAGAACTTTTGTTTCAAATGTAGCCTGCTTAATACCAACTTTGCCCTAAAGATCATCTCTAAGGATTCCCATGCTGCTTTGGCAGTATTTGAGGCATGGATTTGTCTATTGAAGGAATCTTGCACATTGATACATATGGCATTAAAGGCCTTTCTCTCCTTCACTTGAAACTTCTCCACTTCTTCTGCTGTTCCTTTGGGCTCAACTTCTTTTCCTGTTACTATATTCCAAAGCTTCCTTTCCTCAAGGTGGATCTGCATCTTGATTCTCCAAAGTCTGTAGTTCTTTCCATCAAACCTCTGCTTTACAGGGAAGATGTTTGTGTTGTTCTGTTTGCTGGTAGAAGTCATCTTTAGAATAGATTAAGGCAATTTGGGCTCATAGCCTGTTGCAATTTAAGAAGTGATTTGGATATAGGGAACTTATCTAGAAATAATGATAATAGTTGAACTGTTGTTTATTAATAAAGAAGCTCAGTAATTATACCTTTGTAGAAGTAATACAGCTGTAACACTAAGTAAGGAGGGTTTCTCAATATTCAGGAGCATTCTGTAACAGCTTCAGGGTTAGCACATAATAGTTAGTATTAGTGCTAATTTGATCCTGACTATAGGGGAATAATCATAAGATCATAGATCTGAAGAAAGTGGCAAAGTTAGAGCTGTAAATTGGTCCCACAGTGACCAAGACTAGTCCAGAATTGTTAGGTAAACTCTTAGGTGCAGAATGAGACCATATAGTCCAAAATTTCAACAGCCTCCCTGGCACACTATGGCATCATTTAGCACTCATGGCTCAATGTGGCACTATCCAACAGAACAAGTTGATTAACAACTGCAATAATGATGTCAAGAGGCAAAAGCCAAATATCATCAAGTGCAGAGAAGATGAAGCAGAGATTTGATAGGACTATATCACCAGAAGCATTGGCAGTTGGGAGCTTTGCATTGCTGCAAAACCATACTTAGAATTAGTTGCAGCCACAATGGAGAGGACTATTTAAGATCATCAGAGAATGTCCATTTGCTACTTATCAACTAGTGCACAAAGAAGGGAATATCTGGGAAGATTTAGTATATAGAGACAGACCCAAGCTTGCAAGACTTGCAGAAAACACTGAACCATCAATATATTAGTATTACAAGAAAAGTGAATCAGGAGAACCCTTTGAACTGTAGTAGGGAAGAGTGTTATGATCTGTTACTTGAATGTTTAAATCTAGTCAGCTTTTGGTCAAATCAATTGGTTATATGTTTAGCCTATCAGTACATCAGTGTGATCTATCATATCAGTAGATCTAGTCAGCAGAAGGATTGGCAGAACCTTTTCATACAGAAATAGATATACTAAGTAAGATATAGCTGGGTGATGATGATGTAATAAAATCAGTCATCAGTCACAACCTACATTAGGAAATACAATTAGTCATATAGCCACCAATAACCTAGAAACATTAGAAGTGACTAAACTCAGTCTATCTAAGGAGTTCAAGATGTCCAATCTAAGAGAACTTAATTACTACTTAGGGATTAAGTTCTCCATAGAGAGTAGTACCCAGACTATGACCCTAAGGCAATCCAAGTGTATTCAGGATGTACTAAAGAAGTACCTATTGGAAGACTATAAACCAGCAGCTACCCCAATAGAGACAAACCTTGACTTGGTCAGACTCAACCAAATCAAGAGAGCTTGGTGCCATATGCCCTAACTTTCCTTATCAATCTATGGTTGGCACTGTGAGGTATATCCTGCTTGTAACACATCCATATATCTTTTATTCAGTGGAAGTTGTGAGCTAACATAATCAGAACTATGGATCTGATCATATTGCAGCAGTTAAGCAGATTTCTATATATATAAAAGGAGGTGCTGATATCTGCTTAGATAAGTCAATATGGATTTGAAACAGAATCTTGTGGGATACTCTGATGCTGATTGGGGACCAAATTTAGCTGATAAAAGATCCACCACAGGATACACCTTTCTTTACTGTAAAGGAGCAATCTTATGGATTCAAGAAAGCAACCAAATGAAGCACTTCCCACCACATAGGCAGAGTATCTGGCAGCCTGTGAAGTTGCAAATAAAGCAATGTGGTTAACAATGCTATTTACAGGCTTAGGCCTGTGTCAAAAATGTTTATTACTTTATTTCAAGGTAATCAAGGATATATACAATCAGGTAGAATTCTAGCTCTTCATGTAGAACTAAGCACATAGATATTAGATATTACTTCATATGTGAAGCAATAGAGAATATCTTGGTTAGCGTAGCTTACTGTCCTTCAGATGGAATAATCATGGACATATTAGACTTGTCTGTTGGATAGTGTCACATTGAGCCATGAGTACCAAATGATGCCATAGTGTGCCAGGGAGGCAAGTGAACCTATACTTGGCCACAGAGTGTGAAAGATAGCTCTGCATCTTCATGCAAAGTAGCCCCTGTGTTTCACCCATTGTGTTGGATAAAATCCATTTTTGACCTTTTTTTTGGGTCAATGTTGCGCAGGATGTGTAAGAGCACCAAAGGATTGAAGATATACATCTGGTACTCAATACCCCTGGTACTCTGAATCTAGCTCCTGTGGCTTGTGACATGTCACAAAAATGCGTGGCCCTAAATTGGTCCACTGGTATTATCTGGCACTATATTTAATTATTAGCCTTAAAGTAAGATCAATAAAAAGCACTTATAGTGCCACATGGTACCAGTGGACCAAAATGGTGCCATGCATTTTTCTGACATGTTACAAGCCACAGGAGCAAGATTCAGAGTGCCATGGGTACTGAGTACCTGATGCATGTATTAAGTTCTTCTGTGCTCTTACACATCTTGCACTACATTGATCCGCAAAGAATGTCAAATAATGGATTTTCTCCTTCATCATAGGTGGAACACATTGACTGCTTTACATGAATATACAGTGCTATGTTTCACACTCTGTAGCCAAGTATAGGTTCACTTGGCCTCTCTGGCACACTATGGCATCATTTGGTACTCATGGCTCAATGTGGCACTATCCAACAGAACAAGTCTATTTACCTAACCATCAGCTAGAGACAAGTTTGAATATCTTAGGTAAAAATTGCAACAAGTCAGTATGCTCATTTAGCTGAGTGGGGGTGTTGTAAAGTTTGTATTTCCACCTAGATACTCACCTAACCTAGTCACTTAGAACATTACCTCAGATCCTAGAGAATACTGACCAAATTCCTTGTTGAGATTTACTGAGAATATTTTTTACCAAAATATCAGGTACCCAGAACATGAAAATTCTCAAAGTTGTCCAAACAGCCCCAAACTTTGCACATATGCTCTAGAGACCTTCCTTGGCTTTTTTTAAGTGTTTGCTATGCCAAGACCATGTACAATTATAAATACTACTTTTATATATGATAAATTATTAAGTGAAAAATCACATAATCTACTTCTCCCAAACACTTCCAAGATCTCTATGACTCTTAAAGCAGTTGCAAGGATGTGCTGCAAAGACTGGTAGATGAAGTAGTATATCTTGCGGTGCTGGCTGAAGACAATGAAGTATGGCAAACAGTGAGTGAACAGTGGTATTAAACTTTAGGGCTCCACCAAAGTCATTGAAACAATCCATTACAGCAGATATACTTATCAAGCAGTGGATTTCAATGGAGTTATTTGTTGAGTGTGGGATTGGACTAGGTGTTATTTCAGGGCAAAAGGACTTGCATAGGTCAATACATTTGGTAATTGGAATACAACTGAAGCTTTGGTAGAAATATATCAATTTGTATGCATGAAAAGTAAGACAAACAAAAATTTGTTTTACATCAATTTTTGACAAAGTTTTTTCAAAATCTGGGGTGCAATAACTTTCTGATGGTCTTTGCATGGTATCCTGGCAGGATCAATACCGCATAGTCACAGGACTTGGAATTTATGACAGTCTTTTGATGGGATTATCACAATTATATTTCCTAGGGAAGCTATCTACTAGGAGCAATGTATTTACTTTTCAACAATATCCCTATACTGATGACCCGGTTGTACTTGGGGCATTTCAAGCTAAATGAGACCTTTGAGATACCAGAGAAATTTTAAAGAATTGGCAAGATATTACAGAGTATCTGCTACCTTGAGTACTTCTCACAAGCTCCAATTGTTATGATCTGCCGCTTGAATGTTTAAGTTAGATCAGTTTTTATTCAAATCAATTAGTATATGCTTAGGTTATCAGTATATCAGTATTATCTATCAAATCAATAGCATTAGTCAGCAAATGAATCAGCAGATCCTTATCAGACAGAAATAGATATATCAAGTAGGATCTTATTAGGTGATGATTATGCAATCAAATGAGTCATCAGCCACAACCTACATTAGGAAATACAATTAGTCAGCAATTGATCTAGCAAAATCTACATAAGGAGCTGCTGGAACCTCAATAAAAATCAGTTCAAGTTTTAGTGAATACAATACTAGCAAAACTCCCTATTCCTCTACAACTTTTATACCAAGACTTGTAACACAATCAACATTCAGACTTGAGCAGCTATACTACAAGCATAAAGCTGAATGTGCAGATTGCTGCAGCTACTGAATCCATTCTCTACTCCATCTTGCTTGGTGTGTGGAGCTTGGATTGGAGGCATGCTGTAGTAGGGTCACAGTAACATCCACTGACAGATATGCTCATTCCCAAATTTTATACTTCCCTATTTCTCTACTACACTTATTTTAGTTTTATCCCATTTGTTGTACCTGATCACTACTATCCCACAAGCCGGTTGACTATCACACCTGCTTACCTTATTTCATAAGTTATCCCTCACTTTATGTTAGATTACTTGCAGTAATACCATATATGGTATCTCTATGTACACAGGTTTCAGAGTACTGATTCCTGATTGGTTCAATGTGCTGCGCTTCTTAGAACCTTTCAGCACCTACTTAGAACATTCTTAGGTCATTCAGTACTCATTAAGATTTCTATTGATATCCAGAACTTTCAGGAACACCATGATTAGTAATCACTTAGCCAGTAAGAAAACTTTATAAGGGTGGCTAACCCTCAACAATAAATCATCATCCCTTTTATCAATATACCAACTTGTTGATTAGTGTGATCACTGCTACCTGCTGCTACCTGAACTTCCAACCCCAGACCACAGGACACTCCCAGGTAACCACGCTGATGGCCAACTGCCCTTGGAGGCACTTCCTGTGAGGAATACTCAGAGTAGGTATCTTTTATTATATATGATTCTTTCCCAAGTTTGCTCATGTACAGGCAAAGATACTTTTCAGTTGTTGTAACTATTGGCCACACCTGCATTCTTAAGTCCCTGCTGGTGGAGTTTACAGTTGTTTTGACTTTGGAAGCTTTAGTACATTGTCATCTCAAAGGATGCTGAACCCAGCACACACTTCTGTTAAGACACCAACTAAGTTGGGGATTGTAGCTGAATAGTTTTCCCTTGACAAGCTTGTGGTGTAATTCCCCATCACATTAAATTAGAGACAGATCCCAATATTCCTAGCAAGCTTTTGCCCAAGGTTATTGCACCCAGTGAACACCCCACACACAAGACACTTGAGAAGTGTTAGGCATATCTATCCCTTGGACATATACACCACCACAACACCTAGACAAGTGATATCATCTTGGGCCACTAAAAGTCTCTCTTGATGGCATTCATAGTTTTGGCAGTACCAAAATGTCCTGCAGCCCTTGAATCATGGCAAGAATGGATGATATCCTGCTGGGTATCAGGGTCTAGGACAAACAGTTGGTGCAGGTGATAGATGATTTCATTGACTAGATGTAGATGCTGGAGGTTTGGGAACTTGGGTGGTGGGTTAGTGCAAGACTTGGGGTATTTCTTGACTGTTGCTGCTGTGGAGTTGGGGACTTGGCTGGTCTTGACTCTCTCAAAGAGTAGAGGAGTTATAATACTGGAGGACTGGGTTGCAAGGAGCTCAAAATGTCTTTTGTTGAGTACAGGGTTTTTCATTTGTCAAGTGGTATCATCCCCTTCTTCAAGGGAATACTCCACCTTTCTGGACAGGGCATCAGGTTTTCCTTGTTTCACACCCGGTCTATAGGTGATGACAAAGTCAAAGCTAGCTGGGAAGAGTCACCATCTAGCTTGTCTCTGGTTCTGTACTTTTGAGATTGTAAAGTACTCGAGGTCCTTGTGGTCTCAGAAGATTGTTATACATTGGGCTGCAACATCAATGTAGTGTCTCCATTGTTCAAAGGCAATAATGATTGCTGGTGGTTCCTTGTCATAGAAATCATAGCTTGCCTCAGCTGGAGTAGATTTTCAAGAGTAAAGTGCAATAGTATATAGCACATTCTTGTCATCAAACTGGGAACAGATGGCACAAAGGGCAAAGTCAGTGGCATTAGTTTCTATGATGAGAGGCTGCTCAGGGTCAGGGTGGGTAGGCAGTAGGATACACAACAAGGATTTCTTAATAGAATCAAAGGACTCAGACTGTTCCTGATTCCAGGCAAAGGGCAGATTTTTCTGCGTGAGCTTTGTCAAGGGAGTGACTATCTTGGAGCAGTTGGCAATGAACTTACAGTAGAAGTTGGCAAATCCAAGGAAGGATTGCCTTACTTTTACAGAACAGGGAGTTTTCCAGGATTGGATGGCATCTACTTTCCTGGGGTTTGTTTCTGTTCCATTTGAGCTTATAAGATAATCTAGGAACTCAACTTCTTTCTGGTCAAATTGACATTTTTCCAGTCTGGCATAGAGGCCAGCAGTGTCAAGCTTGGCCAAGACTTTCTTCACATGTGAGTTATGTTCTTGAGTCTTGGAGTAGACCAGGGTATCATCAAGGTAGATAACTACAAATTGGTCAAGGTACTCACAGAATGTGTCATTCATTAGGTGCTGAAAGACAGCTGGGGAATTGGTGAGGCCAAATGGCATAACTTTATGCTCAAAGTGACCATAGCTTGTTCTGAAGGCAGTTTTCCATTCTTTGCCAGGCTTGATCCTGACAGGGTTCTAAGCTCCTCTGAGATCAATTTGGTAAGTACTTTAGAAGCAAAGAGTTGATCCAGCAGGGTGTTGATCAGGGGCAAAAGATACCAGTTCTTGATTGTTATCTTATGCAGTGCACAGCAGTCTACACAAATTCTTAGGGAACCTTCCTTTTTTTGACAAAGAGGTTTGGGGCACCAGCTGGGGACTTATAGTATTGAATAAGACTGTTCCAGAGGTTTTCTTGGATATAGCCATGGAGTTCTTTCAACTCAGGTTGCAAGAGGTTGTAGATAGGGCCAAAAGGTGGGGTTTTTTCATTGTCAAGGTCAATGGGACAATCATAGGGTTTATGTGCGGGAAGTAGCTCTGCTTTCTTCTTATCAGCAATATGGGCAAACTCTTGATACTTGGCATGTATTCCAATGAAGGGGGCTCCTTCAGTGATGATGGGCTCCTGGGTCTGGGGTAGCTTGCAAAGATACTTCTTCACATGAGAAGTCAGGTGCTTTCACAGAGTTAACCAGATGGACTCTTGGGAATGTCAGGGCTTTGGTCTTTCAGTTGATAGCTGGGTTATGGGGACTAAGCTATGTGCTTCCAAGGACTATGGGGTAGGGGGGAGGGTTGATGATGTTAAGGGCTAGTGTTGCATGGTGACCAGTACTGGACAGTGGGAGTAGATGCATCTCATGGGTAATGGCACCAGAAGAAAGGGATCTTCCATCAATAATAACCACTTGCGCAGCACAGGATTTCAGGACTGTGGGGATTTTGTGCTTCTGGACAAAGGACTGGTCAACAAAACTGGAGAAAGCGCCAGAATCTATGAGGGCAAGGACATGGACAGGACTGGATTCAGGGATATGGATGCTGAGAGGCATTCATAAGTGTTGTAAGAGTCTTGTAGATATTGGAAGTGATTGGGAGAACAAGTAGATTATGTGGATTTCACTTTATGATTTATTGAGTGTTAAAGTAGTATTTATACTTTTACATTGTTTTGGCATTATAAGCACTTAGAATAAGTTGAGGAAGGTCCAAAGAACATGTGTGCAAAGCTTGGGGCTGTTTGAACAACTTAGAATATTTTTACCAAAATACCAGGTACCCTGAATATGAAAATTTTCAAAGTAAATCCCAACAAGGAATTTGGTCAGTATTCTCTAGGATATGAAGGTAATGATCTATGTACTAAGTTAGGTGAATATTTAGGTGGAATTACAAATTTTTACAACACTCCCACTGAGCTAAATGTTCATATTGACTAGTCCTAATTTTGACCTAAGATATTCAAACTTGTCTATAGCCAATGGTTAGGTAAATATGTCTGCAATCATTTCATCTGTAGGACAGTAAGCTAAGCTAACTAAGTTATTCTCTATAGCTTCACATATGAAATGATGTCTAATATCTATGTGCTTGGTTCTAGCATGAAAAGTTGGATTTCTACCTAATTGTATACATCCTTGATTATCTTGAAATAAAGTAATAGGCATTTTTTGACATAGGCCTAAATCTGTAACAAGATTTCTTAACCACATTGCTTCTTTTGTAGCTTCACAGGCTGCCAAATACTCTGCCTCTGTGGTAGAAAGTGCTATGGTTGGTTGCTTTCTTGAATTCTATGAAATTGCTCCTTCACAGTAAAGAAAGGTGTATTGTGTGGTGGATCTTGTGTCTGCCATATTTTGTCCCCAATCAGCATCAGAGTATCCCATAAGATCCTGTTCTGAATCCTTATAAGTGTATCTTAATCAGATATCAGCAGTTCCTTTTAGGTATTTAAAAATCCATTTAATTGCTGAGATATGATCAGATCCATAGTTCTGATTATGTTGGCTGACAACTCCCACTGAATACAAGATATCTGGGCATGCTCCAAGCATGATATATATCAGACTGCCAATCAAAGACTGATAAGAAAAGTCAGGGCTTTCAGATGGTACCAAGCTCTCTTGATTTGGTTGAGTTTTGACAAAGTTAAGGTTTGTCTCCATTGGGGTGGCTGCTGGTTTACAGTCTTCCATTTTGTACTTCTTTAGTATATCTTGAATATACTTGGTTTGGCTTAGGGTAATAGTCTAGGTACTTCTGTCTACGGAGAACTTCATCCCTGAGTAGTAACTGAGTTCTCCTACATTGGAAATATTGAACTCCTTAGATAGGCTGGATTTAGTCTCTTGCAATATTTCTAGGTTATTGGTGGCTATAATAAGATCATCCACATATAGAGCTAATAGAACTGGGTTTGCTCTACCTGGTTAATAGTGAATATAATAGTCAGCATTACTCCTTTTGAAACTCAAAGATTTCAAATAAGAATCTATCTTGCAATTCCAAGCTCTTGGTGATTGTTTGAGACCATTTAGTGACTTTTTAAGCTTGCAGACCAAATGGGGGTTATCTTGGTCAGCAAACCCATAAGGCCAGTCTATATACACATCCTGATCAAGTTCTCCATTCAAGAATGCAGTTTTTGCATCCATTTGATGAATAAAAAACTTACATTTGGCTGCAATAGCCAATATTGATATAATTGAATTAAACTTAGCTCCGGTGCAAAGGTCTCAGTATAGTCAAGTCCTTTTGTTTGAGAGTATCCTTTGGCCACAAGTCTTACTTTGTATCTTTCAATTGTACCATCAGCCTTGTATTTTGTCTTGAAGACCCATCTGTATCCAATTGATTTTTGGTTGATTGGTAATTTGACTAAGTCCCAAGTTTGATTTTCCATCATGGCCTGATATTCCTCAGTCATCGCAGACATCCAAGACTTTGTCTGAGGGCCATTTAGGGTCTCTTTTACAGTCTGGGGTTCATCAATATGGACTGAATAGGCATAGTATAAGTTTGTACCCTCATTGATAGAGTAATTAAGGCTATTTCTTGTCCAATTGGATCTCCGGGCATTTGATACTGGAATGATCACTTCTGGGATATTCCTGGGCACTGATTTTAGGTGAACCATGGTTGTAGAGTCCGATGGAGTGGAAAAAATTTCATTGTTAAGCTCTGATTCAATCCTGACAATTAGTGGATTTGAGATCAGATTTTTATCATCATCTGATGTTATTTTTTGTAGAAATTATGAATATTCAGCAAACTACACACCCCTTGACTTGATTAGCTTCTTTGCCTTGGTATTGTAGAATCTGTATGCTTTACTCTCATTGCAGTAGCCCAAAAATATGCCTTTTACACTTTTTGGCTCAAATTTTAACTGATTTCTTGGCAGTTTCTTGGTATATGCTGTACACCCAGATATTCTTAGATGTTCTGCACTTGGTATGTATCCATACCATGCTTCAAATGGAGTGGAAGCCCAAAGCATTCTGTTATAACTTCTATTTTTAAGTTATACAGCAGTGGCAACTGAATCTGCCCAAAAATTATAGGATAATTATTGATCATGGATAATAGATCTTGCCATATCAATTATTGATCTGTTAGCACATTCTGCTACTCTATTTTGCTGTGGGGAGTATGGTACAGTAGTCTCTTGCTTTATCCCATGAATTTTGCAGAAGTGGATGAAGAGTTTTGAGGTATATTCTCCACCATTGTCAGAGCATATTTTCTTGATTTTTTCACCAGTTTCTCTCTCCACCATGGATTTAAACTCCCTGAACTTAGCCAGAGCTTCTTTCTTTCTCCACATGTAGTATACCCATGTGTATCTTGTATAATCAGCAATAAAGGTTATTAAATGCTTCATCCCATTAAAGATAAATTTTGTATAGGTCCACACAGATCTGTGTGAATTAGATCTAATTTTTTCTTGGTTTTTATTGACCCAAAGCTCTTGAACAGTTGTCTGGCTTGTTTCACATATATACAGGCTTCACAGTGCTCTAGGTTAGCTGGGGGATCAGCTTTTACTCATGAGATTAGCAGATCCTTGATCATTTTGCGCAAATAATCAAAATTGATGTGCCCAAATCTCCTGTGCCAATGCATTGGTGTTTCTTCATTTAAGTTACTTATATTGGCTTCCAGATATGATGGAATATAAGTTAACTTGTATAGATTCTGATCTCTGATACCCAAAGCAATATGGGCACCATTTTGATCAATGATCTTGCATCTAGAATTGTCAAAGCTGATATTGAGTCCTTCTGCAGTGCCCTTGCTTACAAATAGTAGGTTCTTGGCTTTTTCTGGTACATAGAGCACTTCATTAAAGGTCAGTGTATGGCTTCCTTCACTGATTCTTAGGCTTACATGGATAGTTCCTTCTCCCACTGCATCAAATGTTCTATTGTCACCCATGAAAACCTGCTTAATTGGAATTTCTTGATATTGGGTAAAAAGTTCTTTTTATTGTGTAAAGTGTTGAGATGCTCCAGAGTCAATATACCACGTCTGAGAATCCTTGTTTGTGGTAATATTTAGTGCTGATTTGAATAGTCTATCTTCAGTTGTTGCAGTATTTCCATATTCAGGCTTTGTTTGCTGATTATCTTTCTTTTTGAGACACCTGTCTGATGTGTGTGCTTTCCTTTTGCAGTAGTTACAAAACAGATTGCTGTTGCCTTTAGGGTCCTGGGTACCTCCTTTGTAGGTTATCATTGCGTATTAACGCATTGTCTTCTTCCTTCTTATTGATGCTTGAATTTCTTAATTCTTTATCCAGAAGCCTTCCATATATGTAATTTAAGGTCAAATCTGCAGTTCTGTACTCTAGGGATGATACAAGGCCCTGAAACATGTCTGTCAGACTATTCAGGATGGTTAATATCACATCCTCATCAGTAGTTGGTATGCCCACAGATCCAATTAACCACCAGCAGGGCAATTCTGTTCATTAGATTTTTCATTTCTTCTCCTGGCAGCATCTTAGTAGTAAAGAATTTTTGTCTCAGATACATTTTCTTAGCAGCTGAAGATGACTGGTAGGTGTCTTCTAATGCTTTCCAGGCATTCTTTGCCGTTTTTGCTCTTGAGCATGGAATAAGCAATTTGTCTTTAACATTGAGGCAAATGCAGTTGAAGGCACTTTCATCTTTCTTCTGGTACTTCAAGGCTTCCTCTCCCATGTCTTTATGAGGGCATTCTTCTCCCAGGACAATATCCCAAAGGCCTCATACTTATAGCAGCATCTTCATTTTCACCATCCACACTTGGTAGTTAGATCCATCCAACTTTTCAGCAGAAGGAAAAATTCCAGTAATGGCAGTAGTAGACATTGCCAAGAGTGACAGCTTGGGGCTCATAGCCTGTTGTAAGAGTCTTGGAGATATTAGAGGTGATTGGGAGGACAAGTAGATAATGTGGTTTTCACTTAATGATTTACTAGACTTGTTCCATTGGATGGTGCCACATTGAGCCATGAGTGCCAAATGATGCCATAGTGTGCCAGAGAGGCCAAGTGAGCCTATACTGGGCCACAGAGTGTGAAACATGGATCTGCATCTTCATGCAAAGCAGCCCCTGTGTTTCACCTATGATGCAGGAGAAAATCCATTTTTTGACGTTTTTTTGTGGATCAATATTACGCAGGATGCGTAAGAGCACAGAAGAAATGAAGACACAAATCAGGTACTCAATACCCATGGCACTCTGAATCTAGCTCCTGTGGCTTGTAACATGTCACAACAATGCATGGCACTATCTTGGTCCACTGGTACTATCTGGCACTATATTTAATTATTAGCCCTAAAGTAAGATCTATATAAAGCACTTATAGTGCCAGATAGTACCAGTGGACCAAGATAGTGCCATGCATTGTTGTGACATGTTACAAGCCTCAGGAGCTAGATTCAGAGTGCCATGGGTATTGAGTACCAAATGCATATTTTCAATCCTTTTGTGCTCTTACA